>JAVBJF010000179.1:600000-784024 GCA_033439095.1 Pseudococcus viburni
TCTGAGCAAATATGATAATACCTGATCAGGCAAGAGCAGGTCAATAAAAATACGGTTTTCGAACGTTTTCGAATATATTTCCATTGTTAAAAGCCTAGTCTGCTCATGCCTGCTAGTGAGAAGCTAAATTCCTCGCATAAACAGATCCGAGCAGACAAAATAGTGATCATAATGACTCAGACCTGCTTGTGCCTGAAAATTTCCAAAGATATTCAAATCACATAAATAGGTATAGGCAGTGGCGTACCCAAGGGGGGGGTCCAGGGGGTCTGGAACCCCCCCTTGGCGTCAGAAACTTACGTGAAAAAGTGCCTTTTTGGAGCATGAAAAATCTAATTTTCTCAAAGCTTCGCCCTCGCTTCGCTCGGGCATGAAAGAAATCACATTTGATAATTATGTATAATTATAGTCAGGAATTTATGTAAAAAATGCCTTTTTGAAGCATTAAAAATCAAATTTTCTCAAAATTTCGCCCTCGCTTCGCTCGGGCATGAAAGAAATTGCTAATTCTATAAACTATTTGAATCAACAATGCAAAAAATAGTTCGCTTTTAATATTCCAAGTCTCCATACCCACTTTGCACCCTCCCCAAAAAAGCTTCTGACGCCAATTCTTGGATTTATTAGGTATTTGTATTGGCTTTTAAGGCCAAAATAATTAGTACCTATGTAAGTTGTTTGTTCCAAGATTACATTATCATCAGTTTTTTTCCTTAAATGTGCTATGCAAATCGCATGAAAATTTAATAAAGTTTGAATTTTGTGTTTTTATAGTAAAAGGAAATTTGATGGGGGGGGGAGGTGAACTTACAATTTCTCAAAAATCATGAAATTTCGGACCCCCTCCTTGAGAAATTTCTGGTTACGCCACTGGGTATAGGTATAATTCTCGATAATTCCGTAGAATATTTAGTTTCCCTTTAGTTTACCTATGTGTAAAATTTAGTGTCTCAAATTTGGTTCTGGTGTCTAAAATTTAACGTCTCAAATTTTCCAATTTTGGACCTCAAATTTCCCAACTCTTCCAAATTTTACAACTTTGAACATCTTCAACTTCCAGACCTGAAATCTCTCAAATTTCCCAAACTTGGATCTCCCAGATTTTCCAACTTTGAATTGCCTCAATTTTCCAGCATTGAAACTCCCCAATTTTCCAACTTTGAACCTCCTTAATTTACCAACTTGAAATATCTCAAATTTCTCCAATTTCTCTAATTTGAAGCTCTCAAATTTCTCAAATTCGGATCTACCAAATTTCCCAAATTTGTAGCTCCCAAATTTCTTAAAGATGTTCGAAATTTTTTATCACAAATTTGGCGTAAGGTACCTACCAAACAAATGTGGTATCGCAAGTTTGGAGTATTAGGTACCGACTTTGGTGTTCCAAATTTATTTATCCTAAATTCAGTTTCGCGTTTTATAAATTGATCCTCAGAAAAAATCACGACGAATTGTAAAGAGTCGTGGCGATTTTAAGAAAACGATGGAAATCGAGGAAAAGGGCAGGCTTTCCTCAAATTAGAATGGCCTTCTCTTCTCCTCCCTTGCTGTATTTTTACTCTACCATCATTTTGCTTTTTCTGAAAAAAAAAAAACATTTATTATCATAATTTTGTCTTGGCACAATACATTCAAACTTTTTTTTTTTCAAAGATTTCTGTTTAATAATAAAAATGGAATGTCCTCCCCCCCCCACCTACATAATTAGAATTCCACCATTTTTACATTTATTTAATGATTTTTTGTTTTTGAACTTCGTCGGTTGCTATGAAAATGAAATTGGGATAATAATTCATGATAGTGATGAAATTTATTAGTGGATAAATTTTAATCAAACTTCAAAAAAAAAATGAAAATCGAAAATGAATCTTATTTTTTTGGTACGACCTCATCTAAACCTGCTCTTTCTCTTTTTATTACCATGATTTTCCGTTTGCCAATTCTGGTATAAGGAAAAAGAGGCCTCATTAGGGTCAAAAATGTGGTAAAATTTACAATATGAACTTTTAAAAAATCAAAAAAATCAAAAAGATCTTCAGGAAAAAATTAAAAAACCTGGAACAGAAAATTTTCTCTTATTCAATGAAAAATTTTTAACTTCCAAATCAACAATTCAACCAGTTTGAAAAAAAAACGATGAAATTACATTAAGTATAAAATTACCAATAAAAATAGATTCTACATAATTGAATTAAAAATTTGAAAAAATTCCAGTAAAGGGGTTTACTCATTCAAAAATTGAAGTAGTGTTTTTCCAAGGATTACCAAAATCTTGAAAAAATTTCATATTGAGGAAAGGGTTCTCTTGGCGTGTGGGGGGGGGGCACCTCATAAAATAGGAAAAATCATCGCACATTCTTACATTTTCTTTGTATACAAGATTTGAAGGTTTTAACCTATATTTTAAAATTATATAAAAATAAACATAATTCATTTTTTTTACAGTAGAGAAACAAACCGAATTCAACAAAGTTATTACTCAATCACGAGTGATAAACAGATAACGGTCAAAGGTCCGGCCGAAATAGATAAAGTTTCATTGACATAATATATCCTTTTAAATTGTTGTATTCGCTACACTTTTAAGGTTAATTTTCCACTATATGATTACTAAAAACACGTATGCATTCTTGATTGAATATGGGTGTTTTTTGCAGATATCGCATATAGGACACGAAGCGTTAAATTTTTTATAGCATGGGTTATCAATTATCATTAACACCAGGTAGATACCTATTTCTTATCTACACTGAATCTGTAGGTATGGGTAAGTACCTGAGAGGAAGTAAATAAAAATAAAGCTTCTTCAGCATGGGGAATTTCACACGAAAAAGTTTATTAATTTAGTATCAACGCAGGTATTAAATCTAATTGATCGAGGTTACATTCGATAAAGGAAAAATGTTAATATATTTGTTTGTTTATTTTTTTAATCAGCTATGAGTATCAGGTAAGAGCCATTTATGCAATACCTATGTCTCTATTTTTACCATCCTAGCTTTAAAAAATATCAAATTTGTTTTTATTTAGGAAAAATAAACACTGTCGAGAAGAAATATTTTAAACTAGAATCCGGAATTCAATTTACAAAAAAATATTTTCCCTCATCTGATGCTCACACATCAAAACATAGTAGGTACCTATCTCAACGACTGCTTCACTGAATTTCAAACTTTCGTGAACTTCGATCAAATTTCATAATTTCAATTTCAAATTCACCCTTGATTATCACCGGTATAAAGAGACAAGGTTAATGAAATCGCAATCAGCAGACAATACAATGAAACTAGGAAGACGACAGAACCCAAGCAGTGGAAAAAAATCAATCCAAACATAAATTTTATAATCGCAGTTAAACAAAATTATCTCCGAAAGCGTCGAAGCTGATAATTTGTATACACTTTAATTTATCGCTTTCATCGACTTATTAATACCTACATCGAGCAGCGCATCAGCGAAAGTACATCTGAGCACGAAAATAGGCAGTTTTTAAAGCCATCGTGATTACGTGTGATCATGCACATGTACAAATGATGATCCAATGAAAATAAAATTTACCAAATTATGCCAAAATTGATTCAAAAATACTCACTTTTTGATATACGAAAGGTTTCGTCAAAGCTAACCATCTTTCCACAGCCATAACAATTGCAACGCATCCTGAGCCTAGTCCAAAAACTCTCCAAACAACTCGAGATCGACAATACCAAATATGATTCTGGATATCGTGGGAATACACAGCTATATACATCAAGATCAGCATCCCAGCCAAAGCGGTTAAATCATTCACCGACAAACACTTCAACATTAATCTATACTTTGGGTTACTAGGCCTGGTTGTTTTTTTACATAAAATTACTAATGCGAATATATTGCCCAAAATACCCGCAACGTAACAAGTAGTAATAACGATTAGAAGAGAACACGGTGTTGATTCGGATTTAACCACTGTGGGGCACGAAACATTCCCGGGTGAAGAATTTACAGGTAAATTGAACGAACAATTCGCCATATTAATGTCAAATTTAGAAAAAAAAATCAAAATTATAAAAAAAATTAATTCTAATAATACTGATTTTAAAAAACCGCGAAGTTACAATTCGACGAAAATTTTAACACGAAAACTATACGGTCGACTTGTGAAAAAAATTTTCAAACTTGACGAAAATGTGATCGAACTTATTCGTCAATTACCAATATTCGAGTTTCATTACTCGATACGTTTTGAAAGGAATAACGTGTAGTTTCAGCGGGATGAGATAATCATCGCGCGCATCTTTTCATAAATCTAATGAACTCACCTAAAATACTAATTGATTGGTTTTTTCGCGTCTAATTATTATTACGATGGTGTGGTTCGGTTCGGGGTGAATTTTTTTCAAATTTTAGCGAGGAAAATTACGAAAAGGAAAGGATCGAGGTACATACTTAGTTGCCTATACCTACTCAATTTTGGATTTTTTTTTCATTTTTTCATTTTTTGAAGCTTTGCTTTTTGGATTCATGCAACAATTTTTAGAAAAATCATTGATAACGTTTATGTGGTAAAAGTTTTGGTCCTTCCAACTCCCTTAAGAAATTTTAAAATGTCCATAATTTGGAAGAATGGACTGCATTAAAGACGTAGTGTACTAAGGAGTGATTCTTGATCGTTTTGATTTTTTTTCTGATAGGTATTTCAATTGGGAATAAAAAGGGACAAGTGGAAAATTATGCCTAAACCTCAAAAAACCTAGTAAAAATTTCTCTCCCCCCCCCCCCGCTTGAATCAACGCTTTTCACTGTGAAATTTTCAATAAAATCCAACTATATTCAAAAAATGTTGAAAAATTGAAAAAAAATTCATTAAAAATAGTACTGGGTAAGTACATATCTCACCCAATTTTTCTATCAAAAAATGCCATTGGTTCTAATTTTTACCTATTTACGTTATCTTTCGGAGTGCTTTACTCGGAAAAAAATTTTTTTATGCATACGTCTTTTTGAAAATTAAATTTTTTTTTGAAAAAATTCAATTGAAATTGTTTTAATATGGATACGTTTACTTGAAATTACAACCACCAAAACAAAGAAAGTTGAGTCTAGTTCTCAAAACGACCACGTAAAAATTTCACCCTCTCCCCTCCCACCTCCAACCTTACCTTTCATCACTCGAGCTTAAAATCGAGAATATTTTCAAAAAAAAAAAAAATCGAAACTAAATTTGCATTTTTTTTAAATGAATGGTCTTGGCTTGGATGTTCATTTTTTAAAAATTGGCATCCATTTTTATCTTTAATCAATTTTTATATTATCCTTAAAAAATGTCCCTTGTTTCATTTGTGACCCGTGCAGGGAAAAGGTACCTAAAGTCGGATTTTTCAAAAATGAGTTTTTTGGCTTAAATGATAGGGGAGACTATGCGGAACATTTTAAGACCTGGATGAGCATCCTAAGTCAATTTTTCGGTGAGATAGAGACATTTAAAAATTAGAAAAAATCATGACTTTCAAAAAAAAATAATCGAAAAAACACGTTTAAAGCTGCGTAGAGGTCTGAACTACCTAAAAAAGCGAAAAAAAAATTTTTGAAAAAATTTCCCATTTTTCATATTTTTGTCTCTAACTCAAAATTATGTTTTCCGACTTTAGGTACCCTGTCCCTGCACGGGTCACATTTGTGTTTCAAAAAATCATCGGTAACGAGTTGCCATCATCGCTCCCCTCGAAAAATTTTTTATATTGAGAAAAGTACGGAAAATCTCCACTAGTGATTTTTATGAGTCGAAATAATCATATGAGTAAATTTTGGTTTCAAAAGAATTTTTCTTCATAAGAACGAAAAAAAGCTCAAAAATTGAAAAAATTCGTTCTGATGAATTTTTCCAATTTTCAATTTAAAGGGCAGGAATTCTAATGCTAGGTAGAAACTAAACGGATCAGGTACTGACATTTCGAACAGAAAACGTGAGAGAAATGAAGAAAATCTAAATTTCTAGTTCTTTTTATTATGTACCTACCTATTGTTATCATGCCAAAAAAATTGATCAAGATCGTAATATCTCAATTCGGTCAACTTTTTGACTTGGATCCTTCAATTTTGCTCAGAATTTCTAAAAATTTCCCCCTGCTTTTTTAGGTGGTAGAAAGGAAGGTTTTGTATTTTTCATTTCTTGAAAAGATTTCTTCAATTTTTCATTAAATATTTGAAAGCAAAGGTTAAAAAAGTGATATTTTTAACGGACCCTTGAATAGGTGGCAATAGTTTTTTTTTTGCATTTTCAAAACAAATTCACATTATTTTTCCAATTTTTCAAAGTTTTTTTGGGTGTGGATGTGGTTAAATATTATAGCTGAATGTTGAGGGATAAAGATAAGGGTACCGTTAGCCCCTCTCACCACATCTTAGCTATTATTCAAAACCGGAGAAATTAAGTAGCCGGATAGGTAAGAAGTAAGTATTTTTTTTTTCAAATTGACGATGTGTTGGAATAATGTAACAGATATTTTGTTAGTTAAAAATATTTATACAAGAACCATTTCCAAGAAAAATTTTTCAATACAAATTTTTCTCGATTTTTAAAATTTTTTTGAAGGTATGTAGGTATAGGTACCTGTATTTAGTCTGATTTTAGAAACCATAAAACGATAAAACAAGAATAAAGGCTGATTCAGAGCAATACATTTTCACCTGGTCTTTTTAAGTGAAAATATCACTTTCTCGCATTCCCCTTCTTACTCGAACAGGGTCGAACTTCGGGGAAGGGGGATCAGTTCTTTTAGAAATTTTAGGCTATTGATTCATTATAATTTTTTCATATTTAATGTTTTACATCCCAAGAGTTTCCAAAAGAGCAGATCGGAAGCGGGGAATAGAAAAATGGAGAAATTTGCCTTCTTTAATGGTCAAAAATGCCTTTAAAATGTTGGGAAACTGTTTTTTTTTTTCATATCAAGTACCAGCATTTTTTTTTAATTTCGGCATTTACATACGTAAAGATAAAATATCTTTGTATTTTGAAAAAATTTTCCAAAAAATTGTCATTTTTGGATTTTTTATCGACCAAATATGGTATAAAAATTCTATATTCTTTCTCCCTTTTTGAAATGTTAATTCAGAATTTTTCTCTGACGAATAGAATTTGTAGGTAACTATAAGTAAGATAGCGAACAGTATTTACCTATTTACTTCATTGAACGTTTTTCCAGCAAAATTATTCCTGTTTACATTGTTTTCAAAAAGAAAATCAAGAACAATTTTTTTTAAATTTTGGGGTAAGTATCAAGATAAGATAAAATTATTAATTTGAAGAATAATTTTTCAATTATTTTATTTGTTCGTTGCTATTTTAATGAATCAAAAAGACGAGCACATTGTTCGAGAAAACTTGATATGTAAAAATAGAATACC
Source organism: Pseudococcus viburni (assembly GCA_033439095.1). Classification (NCBI taxonomy): domain Eukaryota; kingdom Metazoa; phylum Arthropoda; class Insecta; order Hemiptera; family Pseudococcidae; genus Pseudococcus; species Pseudococcus viburni. The sequence continues at coordinate 607,390 of JAVBJF010000179.1, forward strand.
TACCTATAAAATTGAATTTGGTAAACGTATAGGTAGGTTGCCAGGAAGTGTGAATAATTTTCCAATTTCAACGAATCATATGTCTAAATCAACCATGCATTAGGTTAGATCAAGTTACCAATTTCAATAAAATGCTCGTGTTCATTTATATTAATCATGTGTATAAGATGGGTTCGTATTATCTTCTCTATTTTTACGAATCGTATAAAATTTATAAAAATAGGTACCTATGTATTTCATTAGTTTTTTTTTTTACAGGAAGCAAGGAACTAACTGTCTAATTTTACGCACGCTTTTTCCAAAAACAAAAGATTTCTTCCCTTAAATTCGGAAGTAGATTACATTAATAGGTATATCAGATTCAGATACCGTACGCACATGTTCGTTCCACCAAGCTAACCTACAAAATCTAATAATAGATCGAGTCATTTCCATTTCCTTAAAATAACAATTTAAACAGTAACATATCTCGAGTGAGTTTTTTTCGAATGCAATGCGCGAGTTTAAAGGACATTACGTTTGATTTTTAACTAAAATAGGGGAAATATTTTGAAAACTTTTTCATTTTATTTACTTAATTTTCCAAAACGCCGGTGACATGGTTTTATGAATTTTTTTCTAGAACTAGAAAAGGTAAGATTGTTTCATCAATGTGGTGTATTTCTTTCAAGTGATGGTGATGAACATGTGAGAGAAGAATCGAAAATTTAAGTACAGGTGAATTTATTTTGAGAAAAGATCGTGTGTATTTTTTTGAAATTGGTTACAAAAAATTTGGTGGGTAAGAGTGTTTTTTTTTTTGAAAAAATCATTTCTGTACAAATAGTTTTTCGTGGATTCAGTTGAAGAATTTTGTTATGGTATGAAAATATCGAATATTTTATTTAAAAACCGGAACTTTCGTTTATTTATCTCTATTTTTCTTTCATTATGATTTATGATATGACTATTTTTATTATGATTTTTATGCCCATTTTTTCATGAAAAAAACAAAAAGTGTTTTTTGTTGTTTCAAATCATTTATTGGCAACAGTGATAAAATTTTTCTTTTTTCCGAATGAAATTATTTTTTCCTCTTAAATCTGACATTACCCTTTTTGAATACTTATTTCTCATTCTAGATTCGATAATTTAGCATTTAAAATCCAAATTATCATATTTACTTTCGCGATTCTTAGAAAAACACTTCCTTCAGTACTCCATTTTGAAACTGATAAGAATCTGAAGTAGAAAAAGAAAAAAATGTGCCGTAAAATTTTTTCAAATTGATTTCGAGAATATCAAAATAAATAAATACCAGTTTGATAAAATTTATTAGAAAAATTTAATCGTACATCGTGCCCTACGATTTCAATCGTAAAACAGTCGTGTTTTCTAAAAAGGTGGCTATTTAGCATAATTCTATGATTTGTTACCTTAGTACCCTTATCAGTTATTCTAATGACCGAATTTTACTTTGTTTTCTTTTAGGTAATTTTCCACAAATATCCCAGTTCACAGAAGTGTATATGAATTCAGAACTTTTATTGTGAAAATGAACTCCGAAGAAGTGATCGCTCAACCTGAGGTATGAATTTGTGCTCTATTAATAATTAAGTTTCAATACTAAACGTGTTTGGGTATGCTTTCAGGTTACTGCTATAAAATCAGATGCAACCGAGAGCCAAGATACTGTGCCCACACAAAATGGGGAACTTGAATCGTCATCGAAAGATCAAGAATTTCTGACTGATTCGAATCAAAAACCATCCGGTGATGTGGAATCCAGTTCTGTTGCTCAGACTAAATCTAAATCACTCAAACCTCGTAAGAAAGATGATTGCAATGTTCAACATGTACTGCGAGCTCTGAATAGTTTAACCACTCCTGAAGAAAAATTGGCTGCTATGTGTAAAAAATACGCCGATTTGTTCGACGAGAATAGAAAATTGCAGGTAATATGGCGTATGTAAAGATATGGCTTCGGTGGAGCTTAATATTAATTCGTGGTGTTTTCGCAGTCGAGTGTTAAACAGTTTCAAAAACAGATGACAGTCTTGGTGAAGGAAAAAGATCAAGTGCGAACTGATTTAGCGAAATCGGTGCTAACTCGTAGTAGATTGGAGAGCCTTTGTAGAGAATTGCAACGTCAGAATAAAGCCATAAAGGTAACGATCTTAATCCCGAATGTAATTCTAGAACAATAGATACCAAATACTTATGTTTCATTTTGTAGGACGAAAGCTTCCAAAAAATTCGCGAAGAAGAAGAAAAACGTAAAGAAGTATCTGCCAAGTTCCAAGTTACTTTGAACGAAATCACCGAATTAATGAAACAGGACAGCGATAAGACGATGAAACTTCGCGACGATAATATCGATATGACGAGTAAATTGAAATCAATTTATGAACAATATGAAATTAGAGAACAAGTAAGTTATTGCACAAGAACACATATTCGGAATCGAGTATTTTACTGATAATTTTCTGGTTTTTAGCAAATTGAAAAAATGGCCAAGCAGATGGCTCTAGAAACTCAACTTTACGAAGCGAAATTATCTAAAATGGAAATGGAATTCGCTGCTGAAAAGGAAATCCTGCTTCGTGAGAAACAACAATTGCTAATGGTAAGATATTTTTTCGGTTTGATTTAAGATTTGCTTCATAACGAGCGGTTTTTTCTGCAGACTTTAACGGAATACCAAGCTCGTCTTCAAGAATACCAAAATATCGAATTGGCTCTACGTAATCAAGTAGCTTTATATAACAATAAATACGAAGAATTCGAAAAATCTTTAACCAGGAGTAATAAAATGTTCGGCGGATTTAAAGAAGAAATGGAAAGCGTAAGTCGTACATGAATCATTATTATTCGATAAATTTTAACTTTTTTGTCAGCTCCTGCTTTATTTCCTCAGATGTCCGATAAAATAATAAAACTGGAACAAGAAACTGCGGCTTGGAAACAACGATGGGAAAAAACACAGAATGCTTTGCTCGAGATGGCATCGGAAAAACAAAAATCAGACCAAGAGATCGTCGTAGCTGCCAAACAAATGTCAACTTTGCATAAACTCTGCCGAACTCTGCAAGCAGAAAGGACCCAGTTATTGGCTAAATTGAAACAGAACAACATATCGACTGGTATGTCACAGAACATCAAGACCCCGGCGTCGATTTTTCATTCACTTCTTTTTCAGGTTCGAGTGCATCTGATACGGAATCAACTAACGAATCGTTATCCATCGATGATCTTCCAACTTTGAACGACACCGCTGAAAAAAAATCTAAAAATTCGCCCGAGTTGAAAATCAAAAAAACCAAAGAAACTAGCTCCGATAAAGGAATCATTAAAACTAGACCGGAATCGAATAAGAATAAATCAAAACCCGAATCGAGCGATGACCTCGCTCAGGTGGACACCACAGATACTCTAATAAATGGAATATCCAACGTCAAAATCACCGATTCAGATAATATTCCGGATACTGACACGAATCCGGTGGATTCTACGAAACAAGACCAGTGTACCAACGATTCCGAGCCTGAGCCTGAGCCTTCGACAGTGAATGGCAACGACGAATCAGCTCTTGAAAACACCGCTGATAATTCAACCGAAGCTATTTCGCTTAATCAGAATTGCGAAATTAAACAATTTCCTTTCCCTCAGACTGATACGTTTTCGTTTACTTACAACGGCAATATTCTTAACGAATTGAAATGCAATTCAAATCAAGTCGAAAGTTTCACTGACGATGCGTCCTGCGCTGATAATTCACAACCTTTTGGCACCCCTTTCGTGGACAGTTGCTGCGGTAAGGATGATAACGATTCGCAAAAGTATGTCTTGAAGAAAGCGACTCATAGTTCGAAAAGAAAGGTAAATCACGATATTTTATTACAAACAAATAATATACAAAATTAAATAAATTTTTCTCTTTCAGGTTTCGCCGAAGAAAAAACATAAGAAGTGAAAAATACGGTCATCGGGTTTTAGTATATTTTTATCCATTGCTTTATAGAGCACAATTATCAAGTATTTATTTTTTACCTGAATTTTTCATGTTATAAGACGTAAGGTTGTACCTTGTAGTTGTGAATTGCATAATAAATCTTCGTATTGGAAATTATCACATTATAAATTTTTCCACAACTCGACCAATAATTCATCAAAGCTCTAAATCTGGTCTAGGTTTAGCCGAAGCCCTTTTTTCAGCCTTATTTCTCAAAAATAGAAGGCCAGCTTCGATAGAATCAGCCAAATCTGATTGTTTAGCTTTAGGAACTTTGGTAGATTTATCGTACGACGGAGGTGGTGGTATCTCTGCCCCTTCACCTCGAGGTTTCGGTTCGAATGACTCAGCTTCCTTTGCTGTATACTCGGGTTCAATAGGAGTACGTTTTTCAAACCCTTTGGCAGAAAAACGAGCCCTTTTGGAAGTGAAATATAAACCAGCAGTAGGTTCGGGAATTTCAATCGGTGTAGATTCTCTGTGCGACGTATTCGGAGTTGGTTCTCTGTACGTCGAAGGAGGAGCAAAATCTTCGTTTCGTTTGGATCGTTGTTTTTCGTTCCATTGATCTTGGGACATGACTAGAATACAAAATTCAATATTAATACTGCGTTTAGAAAACGAAAAACAAAATACGAATAAATTATGTACCTGGAGCTTGAACACCGGCTTTGCCAGCATCCCAAGGTCGTATGTGAGCTGCTCGTTTTACATTGTCTAAATATTCCTTCACTTTTCTGGACATTTCGTCTTCCTGTTCTAGTTTTTCTTCGGATTTTTCACCGCCTAGTTTTTCTAGTTCTGAATTCAACGAAAGAAAAAATTAATATTTGATATGAAATGGGCTGGAAAAAAATGGTCAATTTACCGTTAGTATTTTCTTCCTCGATTTCAGCCTCCGCTGGTAACCCTAATCTCTCCCTTTTACGTCTCTTAGCTGCTTCTAATCTTTGTTTCATTTGTTGATCTCGTCTCTCTTTTATGGTCATATTATGACGTTGGCTTTTTTCAGTCTCTTCTCGCATCTTTTTCAATTCTTCTTGCTGCTTTTGACGTTCGGTTTCGTCTTGGGAAAAACTATAGAAACCGACACCGTGTGTACGAGCCTCTGCAACGTGAAATAAAATTAGAATTCGAACATCCAATCGATTAGATCAGAACACGAGATCCATACCGCCGAATAAAACGTCTCGATAATGGATATCTCGTTTCGTCGACAATACTTTCTCTTCTTCTTCCCATTTTTGCCGTAATTCGTCTCTTTTTTGATACCATAGTTGTAATTCTTCGGATTGTTTAGCGAAATCAGCTTCTTTGAGTTTATTTTCTTCTTCGGCTTCTTCTTTAGGGGTCAAGTCTTCGTTGAGTTTTTGATAATATGGAAGATCTTTACGAAGACACGTTCTAGAACGACCCAAGGCATCGGTATATTCAACCCTTGATAAATAAAAAAAAAAGAACTCAGATTTGGAAGTAAAATATTTATTAGCATTATTGAGTTCAATACCAACCAGTCATCTTCGGGATCGGAATTATGATCGGAAAAAGAATCACAGGGATCTTCTTTATTATGAGTTTCTTTGGCATCGAAATTTACTAAGAACTTATCTGGATCATCTGAGATGACTTCTTTATTACGAAGTTTATCATACAATTGACTTTTCGCAATTAGAGCGTCCCTAAAATTAGAATGAACCCGAATGAAATCATTTTTCCAGGTTATTGAAATTCTAAAGAAATATTTACTTGGAATATTGCAATACAGAATCCTCTACATCTTCGATGACTTCTTTTTTAGGCTTTGAAGATTTTGAAGGTGGAGGTTCTGCAACGCTGTTTTTGAAACCTAATTTGGTTGGTTTTTTCGATGTATTTCGACTTAGATTCTTTACTTCTTCTTTTTTTCGAGCTAACTCAGCTTGTAAAGAGATAAACTACAGGAATGGAATCAAAAATGAGATATGAGATAATCTAGTGAAAATTACGAAATATGAGAAAATACTTACAGCCGATTTATCCAAGTTCAAGGTATTTTGATGATGCATCTTTATGATTTTTAAATAATGAAAAATACCAATACTCTAAGATTTTCCCATGAATTTCAATTTAATTTGTTAAAATTTAGTCGAAAATGAATTTTTCAAATTTTTTTTATCAGTTGATAACGAAGTTTGTTTACGTTCTTTTTAGTGATTCAGATTTTTACAGAAGGGGAATCTCGTTCATTTTCAATTTTGCCGGGAAAAACTGTAAGTGGAGGGGGAAATTTTTGTTTATCATTGAATTTATCAAAAAATATCAAACGTATTAAATTTTTTAAATTCATGAAAGAAATTGAATTCCATTTTTGAAAATTCTAACGCGTTATTTTGCATAAAATTAGTATTAAAATTCGCCATGGAGCAGTACGAAAATAAAGCAGAAGATCTGTGTGAGATCCGTTATAAGTATAGCACTGCAATCAGAAAATACCTCTCGGAAATCACAGAGAGGGAGTTACAACAAATGGTTCGTAGATTTTCAGTTTTCATCAGTTCTACTTCATCTTTACTCATGACGTTTATTTTCTGCAGAAACAACTCAAATTCGCGAAATCTGGACATCCTAAAACGAAGCTGAATATCGAAAATAAAACAAATAATGACAGCTTTTTGGGCAGCAGTAGTTTGGAAAAGAATCAGGTGAGTGATTTTCAGATGAATGTTTTCGAATCAATTTACCGAAGTATCCTGCTAATTGTGTTATTTTTAATAATTTAGTGCGACGATTTACGGGACGAAGTTACAAAGCTTAAGGGCTCGTTACGAAGAATGAAACCGGAGGAATGAGTTTTTTTTAAATCCAATTTATTACCTAAGTTTACTTTTTCTATGTCCATTTAACAATAAAAATTTATTATTTACTTTTAATTTGAATTTCTGTTTGCTTCAAAGGAGTTTCATCAAGATAAAATATAAACTACACAGTGGAAATCTCATCGAAAATGTTTTAATCGTTGGAAATTTAAGTACATCGTTGAATTAATCAAACTGATATAGAAGCCACTGGTACTTCGGTATCGACGAAACATTTATCGAGACTGATTGGTATCGAAACGGACACTGGGATGAATTGTGTTGGGTCGAAATTAAGTTTGGCCAATTCTTCGTCAATTTCTGCTTTCAGTCCATCGATTAAGTTATCTTTTACTACTCGTTCTGCGTAAGCAACCCAAGCAGCTGAAATGAAGAATAGAGGAATGTAAAATGTCACGATCAACGTTTTCGAGAAGTAATTAGTGTTCAAATTTTCATACCATTCTTGAGGCAAGATGAGTAAATAGCGTAAGCCATGTCTTTTCCATACTTTAAAGTGGTAATCATGTTTTCTGTAAGAAGAATTCGAGTCAGAGAATTAATTTTAAGCAATACATAGGTGGTAGGTAGATGTTTTATCGGTAAAAATCTCACCTTCAAGATCTTGAACTGCTTGGGGGATTGTTGGAATTTCGATATATTCACCTGCTTCATCGATAAGACCCACTGAAATAGGTAATTATTCAAATGATGAGTACATGGGATTTTTTCTAAGCACACACTAAAATGCTGTACCTACTTTTATTAACTTTAGCTTTGAAAATGTGATATTTTTCGTCTTGTAATTCAGCCGACTGAGTGTAACACATCGCGTTTTTCGTTCTGTGAAATTAAAAAAAAAAAGCGGTAAATCAGACTGGCTTATATTTAGAAAACATCGTTTCGTAAATCTACTTACACTTTGTTGTAGGCAGCCATTTTTACTACTTTGCTACCGTCAGCGTTTATTTTCACGTAGATTTCCGTTCCATCGCAAGCATCCATAACGTAGCCTACGAAAAAAATGAAAAATGATTCTAGTGCCCAGGATTTGTAGTTTTTGGTTATATGAATTCAAAGATATCTTACTCAAAGGACTGCATAAATTATTCGGAGCATTAGGATCTACAGTTGGCGTATATGGCAAAGTCATAATTCTGCCCACGTATAATTTAAATGTCGTCTGAAATAATGAACATAAAAATACATTAAATCAATCATAATAAATCTTCTTTTTAAATTATAAAATATTGCAAAATAAACAAAAAATAAAATTTTCTCCTTGTAAAAAAAATTCCTACCACCAGCACTGAATCTATTTGAGTCTTAACTTTTCGGACTTGAGATTGAATTTTTGGAATAAAAATCACCACAATTAAATTCAAAACAATACAAAATCATTGCCTATTCGTTTTCACTATTTCTACTCACCGCTCCAGGCAACGTAGACGGTTTAAAAGGCAATGCTGGCAAATCTTTACACTGAGTTTGCTCCGGCCATTCCTCAGACGAAGCTGACGAATCATCTTTACTCGCAGATGAATCCAATGGAATAGCTCCGAGCAAGCATATCGCAGACCCCAAAATACCGGCGAATAACACGAATCTTTTCATGTTGTCGATTTTTTAGCAAAACTCAATCAAACAAGGCAACTTGCTTCTACGTGAAAAATTCGCACTACTGAATTCTACCCCGGAAACCGATTCTTTTATTGGGTAAAATCGTGCGATTAAATATTCAAGCGAATTATTCGAATCTGAAATTTGTTCCTTGGACGTGTTCTAGAATAATTTCCCTTCAGACGTATTACCTTGTTTACGTCAAAAAAACAGCTAATCTATGAATATCAAATAAAAATACCCCGAGATGTAAAATATTTATTATCACAAACTGTTTATAAAACGTTTCCACGTAACGACTGCTTCAAACACAGCAATATGATATCAAGATCAACTACCCCGTAACACGAGGCACAAAAATAGTAAAGAGCAAAAAAATAGTTGGTAGACAATTTGCGAGATTCTAGTAACTGCGTCCGAATAAGGTATAATGCAATGGACGATTGGTACACGATGGATTGATGCATTTCGCCGTTGGACTCAGGCTTTTTGGCTGATCGAACGGTATACAGAGACTTTTCGCGCCACTGGTCAGTGCTCCTGCTTCGGCTGTATCTCCCCTGTAATGAAAAAATCGCATTGATTAGTACACGAGTGGTAGTGAAAAAAGAAAATAAAGGAGAGATTTTTACTTGGCACTGTCGTCCTTGATTTTATCTTCGCACTCGACTTCACCGCAGAAAGGAGATAGAATTACGTTCTTTTCGTTTAATTTTTGCACAAACGTGGGCCAGTCTTCGCACAAGATGGTGTGACTTTTCAGATCAGCTTCGGCTCTATTTTGGAAAATTCAGAGAAAATAATATTAATACTCCGAGTACTCAAATTTTTTGATATAGGAATTTTATTGAAATTCACCTCTGATACAAAGATTGCTGAATTTCTTCCAATAACTTTCTAATGTGGATTTCTACCAGATCTCTTTTCAAAGGAACCTTGTCGCCGGTATCTCTTCGAACGGCGATCAGTTGATTTTGTTTTAAATCTTTAGGACCTAATTCGATCCTCAACGGAACACCTTTCAATTCCCAATGATTGAATTTCCAACCGGAGGAGTAATTGTCGCGCAGATCGCAGAAGACCTTGATACCGGATAATCTGAGAATTTTCTCTAAATCAGTGCACGATTTTTCGAGAGCTTCGCGATCTTCTTGTTTCAAACTCGATGAAATGCCGCATGGGACGATAACAACCTGCAGAGAAAATATTTTCGAATTAATTAAATAGTTCAGGGGGAAGAGAGAATGGTTGGAAATATATCTCTAGAGCTATTCGTACTTGAATTTTGGCAACTCTTGGTGGTAAAACGAGACCTTTATTGTCACCATGGACCATTATCATGACACCGATGGTTCGGGTCGTTAAACCCCACGAATTCTGGTAAACGTATTTTTTCTCTTGGGTTTCCGGATCTTCGTATACGATTTCGAACATTTTGGAGAAATTTTGACCCAAATGATGGGAGGTACCGCCCTAGAATAGAAATCATCGATTAATAATGCGATAGAATTATCATTTCAGCAGAGGAGGATGGTTTCACTCCTCGTTTTGAAAATATGAGACGAATTTATTATTCAAAGTTCAACTAACTTGAATTCCTCTTCCACTGGCCGAAATGAAACCTTCAACGGTAGTTGAGAAATCACTTCCGGCGAATTTCTCCTTCTGCGTTTTTTTACCTTTGATGACTGGTACAGCGAGTAATTCCGTATACACCTTCGAATACAGATCTAAAAACGAACCAATCACAGATTAAAATCGTACAGAAATTTCCTCAGGATGATTTCCGAATAGAAGGGCACGAACCTAAAATGGTGTAAACTTCTTCTTCGGCTTCTTTTTTCGACGCGAATGCCGTATGACCTTCTTGCCAAAGGAATTCTCTAGTTCTAAGGAACGGTTGCGGATGTTTGAATTCCCATCTCTACATAAAAAGCAACAAATACGCGATAATCTCTCGAATCATATGAAAAAACAGAATGTAATATTTTCTTCATTTCTTACAACGACGTTATTCCATTGATTCAGTCTCATTGGTAAATCTCTATGAGATCTGATCCATTTGGCGTACGCTGGGTACATGACAGTCTCACTCGTGGGTCGGATAGCGATCGGTTCTTCTAAATCTGAATCGCCTGATTTGGTAACCCAAGCAACCTATGAAAAATATCGATTAATTCAATATTTCAGATTCTTCTCCAGCAATCAATAGCAAAAGCACTTACTTCAGGGGCAAAATCAGCAATATGGGTTTTCTCTTTCTCAAGTACATGTTTGGAGACAAAAATAGGGAAATAACATTCGTCTACTCCTAAGCTGGTGATTTGTTCGTCGAACCAGGCTTTAATTTCTTTCCAGACAGCGAAAGCCCAAGGTCTCAAGGTATAACATCCGCTAACGTCGTAGTATTCGATCAGTTCACCTTTGGTGATGACCTGACAAAAATTTTAAATAATTATTATTCAAGAAAAATGATTTTACCCGAATGAAAGATGCTTTTATTTACCTGAGTGTACCATTCGGCAAGATTCTCTTCTTTAGAAGCTTCCAAACCGAGACGAGTTTGTTTTTTGGGACCTCCGGCAGATGAATCTGGAGCTGGTTTTTTAGGTTCAGGCTGCAAAAAAATTCCATAATGAATTTCTCTCTAAGAAACCTGGCATAACCCTTGAAAAATTAAGCTTTGCTAGCTTTCCAATTTCTGCAGAAAAACCTCCCAGTACTTCAAATAATTCCTAAGTAGCACGTATCTTAGAATTTATCAAAGAACAGGGCGATCGTTTTCGTGTATTGAAAAGTGAAAAGAAAAAAAGGTATTTTTACTCCTTAGACTTATTTATAAACAACGTTTTTTAAAATTACTAATTATAATTTATAATTTTAGAAATTATCCAACGAGCAAGTAGAAATTCTGAAACAACTGAAAAAAAAAAAACTTCCAAAGATCTAACCAAGCAAGAGTGGGAATCCAGCATCAGTTTGGATCAGGTGGTTTCATCGAGATCAAATATTTCAAAATATACGCCGAAAGTAAATTCCTAGCGGTCTCAAGCTCCCCTCCCACAAATTAGCCTCCCTGATCATAGGTGTATTCAAATCAGAAGACGAATTATACCAAAGCAAAAATCAAAATCATAAAGTCAACCTGTTTAGCTGGAGCTTTTTTCTTCTCCGGGGCAGCCGGTCTGGCAGGTGCTGGAACCGGTCTGTCTGCAGAAACCGCATTCAAATTAATTTCAGGGGTCCACTTGATACCAGCAGTTTTTTCAAACTGGGTTTTTAGCTCCTTCAAAACGTCAACTTCTTTCATAATGACCTAGAGAAAAAACCCACTTGTCACCTTTCCATTTCTCTAGTTTGAAATCGATAATTATTTCAACACTAAATCTTACATCTTTAGGTTGATTCCCAGCCTTCAAAGCCCTAACTTTATTCCCCTGCTCGACTATCTTTTCGTGGATATCTTGCACAGGTCCAGAGGCCATTTTAACGTCACTAGGTGGACTTGCTTCTTTAGCAGGTTTACTCGGTTGCGAAGCAGCCTTCGTATCAGGAGGCTGATAATCAGATCCGGAGGCTTCTTTATACTCGGCTTTCAAATCTTTCAACGTTTTCACTTCCGAATCGATGACATCTTTGGTAGCTTTATTCGCTTTTAATTGTCTAATTTTGTTACCTTGATCGGTTACTTTGTTATAAATCGTTTGAATATACTGATTATAGTATTCGTTTATATCGACTCCTGGCTTCTGGCTCCACTGTTTGCCCGTAGCCACTCGATATTTTTCTTTCAGATCGGTTAACGCGGTCACTTCGGTGTTGATACAATTTTTGTCGACTTTACAAGCTTGCATGTGGCGTATTTTGCCGCTTTGGAAACATACTTTATGGTATAGTTCGTCTTCAGATTCGAAAACGCCTGGAAATGAGAATACGATCAGTGGGACAAGTTTGAGGGGAGAGGGAGTAAGAGACAGTTGGGAATTTACTTTCGGCAGGAGGAGCTGTTGGTTGGATAGTATCGGTATCTCTTGAAGTATTTGGACTCGATGGAGCTACCTGATCCAAGGTAATGCCGGGTTTCCACTCTTGTTTGGTTAAATCTTTGAACGCTTTTTTCAGTTGTAATAGAATTTCTATTTGCTCGTCGATTAATTTCTAAAATTACAAATTAGAATTAGTAATTTTAGAAAACGTAATTCATAAAATAAGGCTGTGGGAGTAAAAATACTTTTTCTTTTGTTCCTTTTTTCAATATACGAACACGATCGCCCTGATCCTTGATTGATTTCAAGATACGCTCTATTTCTTGAGTATTATTCGAAGCACTGGGAGGGGTTTCTTCGGGAATTGGAGAACTAGCAAACCCTAATTGTTCGAGCGTTACGCCAGGTTTCCACTCTTGGTTGGTCAAGGCTTTGAATGATTTTTTGAGCTGGAGTAAAGTACCAACCTCGTCATCAACGGCGCTCTGAAAAAATCATCAAAAACGCAAAATCATAATTATCGATTTGGGAAATACTGAGTGTTCAATCAAAAATTTTAGATTTCAATTAAAAAAATAAATTTCTCAACAGCAGTTTTTTTCAAAAAAAAATCTGCATCCAATTAAATGACATAAATTCAAAGAAATTCCAAAATAATGAACTGGTCTCAATATTCATGTCAAAAGGGACTTTAAAAAGAAAAAAAATGCACAAAAACTTCGTTTAAAATATTCGATATTCTCGATTCGAAACATCGTTCTTACTTTTTCCGCTTTTTCGGTCTTCAACTGTCGAACACGATCGCCCTGGGTTTTAATAGCATCCAAAAGTTTGGCTACTTCTTGAGCTACTCCAACGTCAGCACTCGCAATAACACCAGGAATCTAATTCAAAAAAGAAAAAAACTCCGAATAAATACCACAAATAAACAATTTTCAACTACGAATTCGACTAATTCGTACACGTTTCAACTATTTAGACCACGTTGGCTCGAGTCCGTTATCATTACACGATACCGAATACAAAACTGGTTAGACTACTTTTACTTTCAACAGTGTAATTACATAGGCGAACAATGTAACACGAAATTCAAACCGAATTGAACTATTTTTGGTGTAATGGCAAAACATCACTAAATAAATACGTCGTTTGCAATTGTATAAATTATTACGTCATGTATTTATTGCCCTATGACGATTAATTTACTGGATATTTAAATTTCACGCGATGATTATCGTTATCGCGAAATTTAATCGACATAGTTGATTGTTTATCGAACGAATATTAGTTGAATTACTTTTCCAACATCTTTCTTCTTTTTGTCAGAAACTTTGGATTTATCCGATTTGGTTTCTTGTCTAGCAGCCTCTTTTTTGGAAAGAGCTGTGATCGGGTTTTCCTTCGAATGACCGTCTGGTACGAAAAATAACACAATTGGAGTTTCACAACTGGTATGAACGCTGTAAAAATAATATTCGTGTTAGGAAACTCGAAAAGAGGAAAAATAGAGCAATTCGAGACCAATTCGCACCTCCTTGGTTTGTATTCTTGATCGCAAATGTAGAATCCTCGTCTTTGGAGTTGAATGATATCTCCTTTCTTGACATTGATGAGTTCTGGATCACCTAACATAATTCTTTCAACCTAAATAAATATAAAAATGGTAATTACTTCATTCGTTCTCAATTATATCGAAATTTGAATCCATTATTTTAAAAATATGACGTACCCTGGTATTTGGATTAATATATTGCTTGAAATCTTCATCTTTGCCTAAAACCGGTTTCGAAATAATGTGATCAAAGTATACGCAGACACAAGGAACAAATGGAGCTTCTTCGATATCTGCGAGCCAGGTTAATTTTAATGTTTTTTTGAAATCAGTATTTGATAAATTTTCTTCGGCCTCGATACTCGTTATTTTCTGACCATCTCTATGGAAAACACACAGACAATTCAACATGAAAATAAAAAAACGAATATTCATTTAAAAATAGATTCGAGAAACCAACTTGTTAATTTTTTTAATCATTAAATTTCCCCAATTGATAAACGTGGTATTTTCGTTCTCTTTTAATTCTTCGGCATCGATATAATCGATTAAAATTCGATTATGCTTCCAAATGTACTTTTTACCAACTTCTTCGTTTTTAGGATGCTTAGGAACTTGAAGTTTTTCAGTTTTGACATTTTTCACTAGAACTGGAACGGTTCCTTGAGATTCGAGTGCATTGTAACGCGGAGCAATCGGGTCTATAACCTGAGACCAAGCGATAATTAGAGAAAAGGTTTGATAAAAAAAATAATTTAAATTGCTGATTAAATTAAAAATAAAAAAAAGATAAATTATTTGAAGTCTTACTTTCTTATTAAAAGACCAGATTTTATCCCATTCCATACTAACAACAGATCTAGAGGATCCTTGAGCAATAATAAACTGTTTTAAACCGGTCACAGTCATACCATGGCGTAAAATACCGCGTACTGTGGGGAATCGAGCATCATCCCTGAAATATTCAAGTATATAAATAAAGAGAACTGAACCAAAGCAATTTTTAAGGAATATCTCTCAGGTTACCATCCATCGACGTATCCTTCTTCGACAAACCAGGTCAATTTACGTTTCGATAATACCGTATTTGTCATGTTTAATCGACTGTATTCCCAAATGTAAGGTTTTCGGAGTTTTAGAGCATCTATGAACCAGTAAAACTGATCGTCGCGGTCGTGGTATTCGGTGGTTCTCAGACAATGTGTGACTCCTTCGATACTGTCGACGATTGGGCAAGCAAAATCGTACGTTGGATAAACCCTTCGAAAAAAAATCGTCGAATTAATCATTAAATATAAATAAAGGTAATTAGAATGAATTGGGACCAACTTGTATTTATTTCCTGTCTTCGGATGAGTTTCATTTTTACACCTGTAAATGGTCGGATCTCTTAGGCATCCATTGTCTGAGGACATGTCGATTTTCGCACGCACGCAGCACTTTTGTCCATACTCGGTACCTTTCTGCATTTCTCGCCACATCAAGAAATTTTGCTCGACACCTTAGAGAATTTTTCGTGATTATGTAACACGGGACATTAGATATCCGTACTTGAGAATGAATGCTTACTATTGTTCCTGTTCTTTGATTCGGTTCGTTGTTCTCGTTCTTGCTTCATAACTTCAGGATCAGTATCATCGACGTAAGCTTTACCTTCGTGGAGCAATTGTTCGCAAAATTCCAGCATTTTATCGAAATAATCCGACGTATGGGTGAATATGTCGGGTTTAATTTGCAATAATTCTAAATCTTCGAGAATCACCTGAAAAAGATCAGAACAATTAATACGAATTCATGTTTATTTAATCGTAGATAATTTTGATAGCAAAAACGAACTTTTTCGAAGTTGACCTTTTCCTTGGCAGGATTCGTATCGTCAAATCTCATGATTAATTTACCTTCGAATTTTTCTTGGTAATACTGATTTAGCAAAGCAGCTTTCGCGTGGCCGATATGTAAATATCTGAAATACACGAATAATAATTTGAAAAAAATCAAAATACATAATAGATTAAAATATATAGATTCGATCAGTACTCACCCACTGGCCTCCGGAGGAAATCTAACCACAACTTGACCCATTTCGGCACCAGACAACTCGATAAATTTCCCTTCTTCCTTCCTTTCATTAGATACACCACCGGATGAACCTTTATTCGCGATCTGTTTCATGTTTTTCTTGATTTCAGCGGGTAACGAATCGAAACACTCCTTAACACATTCGTGAGATTCAATAAACGAAAACCAGCGTTGAATATTGATCAACTTATCAGCTTCGATTTTACTCAAAAGTTGATTTCCTGCAATACATCCGGCTTGAAAAATAGCTCGTAGAAAATGAATCATACGAAATGAAATCACTTACCGAACAAAACCGACCATAAGAAGATATCAGCGATAGTGAGAGCCTCTCCGACTAAGTATGTCACTGTTTGCAATTGTTTATCTAGGTACTTGATATTTTTCTGTAACTTTTGACTATTTTCAATAGGTCCAATTGCAAAAGATAACCAATGATCGACCTGCGGCAAACATCAAACAAACACGTGACAATGATTAATGCAGAATACTTGGGAAACGATTGGAAAAAATCGAACTACTTGAACACGATTATATGGCTAAAACGAAAGCAACGTAAAAATACCTCTATGTATTGAAATGTAGATGCTCCGTATAATTTGTAGTCAGGGAATAACCTGGCTAAATAGCGACAAATAGAAACGTCAGAATTGAATACTATATCATCAAACACTAACTTTGTTTCTTGGCTCCATTGAACATCTACTTTCTTTGATGATTTTATGTATTTAGTTATTATTAAGGACGCTGAAACACCATTATTATAGTTATGTTAAACATTTAACAGCTTATCGTTTATTGTTAATGTGTTAATTAAAGCCAACATTTGTATTATTCGGCGGTATCGTCTTACCAAGAGGTACTTCGGTTAAACTTGCGATCAACTTCATATTCGATGAGATAACGGAAGCCACGTTGAAACAATCGATCAATTGATAGTTTTGACTGGCAATGTGAAAAACGTAGCTTTTTCTTCAAACCCACACAAGATCTACGGAACGAGGGGTGAACTGACTGATCATTCCGGCTTCATGCGGCGAAAGTATTACACTAGGTAGATTCGAATGACTGATTTATGAAATTAGCTGAAGTACAGACAGTACGGTAGCGTAACATTCATAAAATCTGGATTTAGGATACAAAATATTGAAATCAATTCAAAAAATTCCTACACACTACACGTTCTTGTTCTCTTGGTGAAAAAATTGCATCACTTATCAATTTTCAGTTCACTTGAATATCACCAAAAGTGCATGCATTTTCATGCGGAGGTTCGGTGGGCAATTTTTTTGAACAAAACGTGGCACTTTTGTTACTGCGATACCATACGTGGCCCTCGTATTTAATCAATGCTTCAACTCACTGGAAAAAATTTTGAGTTAAAAAATTGATAAAAATTACGTAACCCTGATAAGATAAGATAAAATTTTATCGAAAAAAAAACCACGAAGTTAAATTTTCTAAAATTTTTCCACAGCTTTTTCGGAAAAGTTCAGTAATGTGCTCATTTTATTCGTTGAAAGTAATCTCCTGCAGTGTTTTTTCAATCTTCTTTTGAACGCAATAAGTTCTACCTTAAACAATTTGTTATTAAAAGTTTAAATTTTAAATTATTATTGCTTGAAAGTCGGTAACGATCGTAGAATAAAATTCAAAATCACAATATCAGCAATTTTTTAGTGTTAAAACCTCTGGACGTTTTATAGCTTGGTAGAGTAATTTTTGCGAGCTTTTAGTCCGACTTTCAAGTAAGTATGTCAACGACTGTAACCATATTGCACTTCAACGATGTTTATAATGTCGAATCAAGAGATATTGAACCGGTCGGAGGAGCCAGCAGATTTACCCACGCCATAAAATCGTTTTCACACTTAAATCCCCTGGTTCTGTTCAGCGGTGATATTTTTTCACCCAGTTTGCGTAAGAATTCGATTTCATTTAATTTAGTAAACACTTAATCACGAAGGAAATTCAATTTAAAAATTTTTTGCGTAGTCAGCACATTCACTAAAGGGGAACACATGTCACACCTTCTCAATGAAATTGGTACCCACTGTGCTGTATTTGGAAATCATGAATTCGGTAAGTAATTTGAATTGAACCAAATCAACTCGAAGATAGAAAAAATTAATCATTGTAATTGCAGATTTTGGCCTGGAAGTACTAGCAGATCGAGTTCGTGAAACTAATTTTCCTTGGCTTATGTCAAATGCAATTTATAACGAAACTGGACGCCCACTGGGGGATGGAAAAGTCACCCATGTGATTGAATGGAATGGAAAACGTTTTGGAATGGTAGGTAGTTAATGAATTCAACAGTCCTGTTTCTTCGTTTTGTGTTTCTTCTTACTGATTTTTTTTTAGATCGGACTTGTTGAAGAAGAATGGATCGAAACTTTGGGTGTGATTAATCCTGATGAAATAACTTACTCAGACTTCGTTCAAGTTGCTCAAAAACTGAGCGCTGAATTGAAACAACAAGTACGAACTCATTAAATATATTGTGCTTTTCCGTTTTCCGGATCTAATATTATGATCATTATTTATAGGGATGTGATTATGTCATCGCTTTGACTCATATGCGTACTAATAATGATAGAATATTGGCAGATAGCGAAACTCAGATTGATTTAATTCTTGGAGGACATGATCATGTGTATGATGTGGTTCAGGTTGGAATTATTTTTTAACCTTTTTATGTAAGTAGACAATTTTTTAATATTTTTTGTTTTGAATTAGATCAACAATAAATTTATCATCAAAAGTGGAACCGATTTTCGACAGTTTTCTAAAATTACCATAGATTTTCAAAATCCTTGCAGCGTTAATGTCGAAGAATTTAACGTGATCAAATCTATTCCAGAAGATGAAGCTGTGAATGAATTAATTAAACGATATGAAGGTTCATTTGTATGTTAATGACTTTACTGGATCACAATTCTTGTTTTTTTTTTTAAATTTGAGTTTGTTTTTATTTTTTTGAAAAGGAACTGTAATGTGTAGAATGAGTGAAATATTGGGTACCTTTCGCGTTCCACTCGAAGGACGATTCGTTAAAGTGCGTACCGAAGAGACCAATTTAGGTAATTGGATGTGTGATATATTATTATCAGTTACCGGAGCGGATGTAGCTATCTTAAATTCGGGTACTTTCCGTTCTGATCAGATCCATCCTCCTGGTGATTTTACATTAGGAGATTTAATGCGTATTTTACCACCCAGCTTTACATATATCACTTTAATCAAAGCTACAGGTATGCTTGGAAATTCTTGCAATCGTTATTATATATTATTCATTTTAATCAACTTTGGATTCATATTTATCTTTGAAATTTAGGCAAAACAATTTTACAAGCTTTGGAAAACGGAGTCTCTAAATATCCCGTTTTAGAAGGAAGATTTCCTCAAGTTGCTGGCATTAGTTTTGCATTTGATCCAAGTGCTCCTCCGGGCAAACGAATTGATCCCTTATTGGTGAAAATATCGGAAGAATATTTAGAACCAGAAAGATATTACAAAGTGGCATTGAAAAATTTTCTCTATTTAGGCAACGATGGTTATACAATGTTTCAGGATTGTGAACCACTGGTATTTTTTTTGAAGATCAGTTTTTTGTTTTTTGTTATGAGGAAAAGACATTTTAAAGTTTTTTCCCCTTATTTTTCAGATTGATTTGGAATTAGGTTTACTATTAGTTACATCAGTTCAAAATCATTGCTACGCTGTTAAAAATCAATATAAATCAAGGACACACTCAAAGCATAATTCTTCTGTTACGTTCTTAAATCAGTACGCATTGATGACATTTCCATACCAAATTTACTTTAATTTCGTTCACTCTTTTCAATATTTATTTAATTTTTAGAAGCCAGAATCACGAAGAGATTATTTCAGAAAATAAGTCTTATCATCTTGAAATTCCACCGATCGAAGGTAGAATAATTAAACTAACGCCCGAGGTAAATTTCGAATTATGAATTTATTCAAAATCGTAATTGGCAATTTATTTATTAATTGAGCGTCACTATCTTATCTCGTTTTGTTTTGCAGATAAAAGAAAAATTGCATAAAGAAAGGAAAGAATCGACGTTTTATCGAAAAATTTATTGAGGTAGCGAAGTACTAAGAAGAGTCATCAACATTTCTACCTTTGTTACCCCTATTTAAGGATTATTGTTGCATTTTTGTTTCGTTACCTATCTGTGATAGAATGTTATTGTGTGATTTGGGAAATTGGAAATATATTTGATTATCATAAAAAAGACGTTTTAAATTATAAAAGGTGTAAAGAAAACAATTGACATTAAAAGTTTGATAATTATCAAATTAAAATTTCAAATTGTTCACTGGTTCACTCAAACACCTCGAAATTAAGCTAAGAAAATTTTTGATGCAATTTTTCGAAAAATGTCCCTGGGTGTTGTCAACGGTGTTTTGATTTCCTCAATTTTATGAAATTTCAGTTGGCAACTGTTACAAAAAATATAATGAAAATTTGTTTGAGGTCGAAAAAAATTTTGGCTCATTTTACTGAATGACGTGAATGAGCAGTTTCAATTTTATAAAAATTGTATGAATCAAACTACAGTTGGCAGCACTGCCATGAAAATTTTTTGAACATTTCCATAAAAAATTATTCTAGGTAATTAAAACGCTTTTTTGGCCCAACTCCCAGGGTTGGAGCGACGAGCGAGCGAATGCGAATTGGATTTGAAAAAAAGATCCCGGTGAACTGGAAAGACCTTGAAACATTTTAAACAAGGTCAAAGGTGACTGAACTTTCATGTCTGAATGAGAATCACTCAATTCGCGATGGCATTGATCCGTGAGCTCTTCGATAACAAGATAAAAATGCACAATTATCAAACAAAATATACATTTTTTTTAAATTTGCAAACTCTAGCTGCACTCATCACTCACAACTTTCATTCATTCATACGAAAATAGAAGAGCTAAAGTTGAGCAACATTTAAATTTAACCTCGTAAAATGGTCATATTACTAAAAACAATATTAAATAAAATACTTCGGAGGTCGAACAAGACTTCAATCAGATATACAAATGAATTACTCGAATAACGTATTTACTTTACAATATTCATCACAATAACGAAAAAAAAAAAATTAAAACAGGCGCCGAAGTTGAAATTTTCCTCGAAACACTTTCGCAAATGATACAAAATCTCGATAGTGTAAATCATCGATTCAATAACGACTCTACAAATGCTTGAATGAAAAGGATAAAACTGAGCAACTAACATTTTAACGATCAATTTCACCGAATACCACATCCAAAGTACCTGAAAACGAAACAATCAACACATAAGATCAAACCGGCAAATTGCAAGAATCGTACGTCTAAAAATACACTCGTATTACCGATGACAGCTACTAAATCGGGTAAAAAAGATCCTTTAGTCATCATTTCTAAACACTGGAGATGAGCGAAACCAGGAGCTTTGATTTTACATCTGTACGGTTTGGAACTACCGTCGGAAACCATGTACAAGCCAAATTCACCTTTAGGTGCTTCGATACATGTGTAAGTAGCTCCGGGAGGAACTTGATAACCTTGGGTGAATAATTTAAAATGATGGATCAACGCTTCCATAGAGTTCTGAAAACATACACAGAAATTACAAGATCTGATGAATTGAAAATAGGCTGTGGAAGTACTCGAAATATCCTATTTACCTTCATCTCGCCTCTAGATGGATTACACACTTTGTGGTCGTCGGTTTTGATCTCACCGGTGGGCATTTTATTGAGACATTGTTCGATAATACTTAAAGATTGCCTCATTTCATCCATACGGCACAAATATCTATCGTAGCAGTCACCTTTGCGTCCGATTGGTACATCGAAGTCGACCAAATCATAAGCATCGTATGGTTTAGCTTTTCGAATATCCCATTTTATTCCGCTGCCTCTCAACAAGACGCCGCTGTAATAATTAGTCACCCAGATGTCATGAGAAAGATGTGATGATGAAAAATTATGGTATACGAAGATAGGCTACCTGCAACCCATATCTAAGGCATCTTCAGCTGAGATAATCCCGATGTCGACGGTTCTTTCGATCCATGCGTGACTGTTCGTGATTAAATCTTCGACTTCGTCTAATCGATGCGAGAAATATGAAATAAAGTGGTAGATATCGTCGAGTAAACCTAACGGTATGTCCTGAAAGAATCGGGTATCGATTAGCAAGCGAATGAGAAGAGTTAATGAATTATTCGAAGAGCACGTTGACGAAATATATCCCGTATTCCGATCCAAATAATCCATATCCACAAAAAAAACTTCTAGATACCTGCGAAACGCCTCCAGGTCTTATATAAGCGGCATGCATACGAGCACCGCTAGCTCGTTCGTAGAATTCCATCATCTTTTCACGTTCTTCAAATAACCAAAAGAACGGTGTAATTCCACCAACATCAAGAATATGGGTACCAATACCCATACAATGATTCAATATACGAGTCATTTCGGCGAACATAGCTATAAAAACAGAAACGTAATTATAAAATCAGCAACGGGGTCGAAAGTT
The DNA here is from genome assembly GCA_033439095.1 of Pseudococcus viburni. Lineage (NCBI taxonomy): Eukaryota > Metazoa > Arthropoda > Insecta > Hemiptera > Pseudococcidae > Pseudococcus > Pseudococcus viburni. The sequence goes on from JAVBJF010000179.1 coordinate 630,001, forward strand.
GAGCTAAAAACCACGCTACGAACTTCTAAGATATTTCGCTCTAATGGGAACTTCGATATTCAACAATTTTTCAACAGCTAACGAGTAACATTGCTCGTTACACATCATCGATACGTAATCCAAACGATCCATATAAGGTAAAGCTTGAGTATACGTTTTATATTCCATGAGTTTTTCGGTACCTCGATGAAGTAGTCCAATATGTGGATCAGCAACAGTTACGACCTACAAAAATCACAACTTATAATCTCATGGGTTGAAAAAAGACCAACGCTAGTTGCACACTTACTTCTCCTTCTAATTCTAGAATCAATCTAAGTACACCGTGAGCAGCCGGATGCTGAGGACCGAAATTCACCGTAGCGTTACGCACTTTCTTCTCCAGCAATAATAAATCTTCGAGATTACCATCTCTGAGTTCATCCGTCCAATTGGTTATTTTCCATTCCTTCTCGGCACCACTGTAGGTTAAAAAAGGACCACTTTGGGCGCCCAAAAATTTCAAATCTGGGGACCATTTGTGATGTTCCACTTCACCAATGTTTCCCACATCATCTGTATTCCAGGAAATATCTTTCTCCGGCCAAGTAGATTGAGTTTTTGGTTGTTTACTCTCGAAGCGTCTCTGTTGACTGATGTTTTAAACAAGATTATTATTATGATTTCAGAAAGTTGTGTAAAAAAAAGTAGAAACTTACGCGAGAACTCCGGCCAAGGATTCACTGAGCTTTGATACGGCGAGATTGGGGACTTTAAGAGTGGCCGTTTTTATTACGTTCTTTACGAGTAGAGCCATCTTGGATGGAGATACGAAAGACCGATAGATGACTAAACACTCAACTCTATAACATATCTAAGATACGTAAATTCAATTTAGAATAATTATATTTAATTACGTTTAATTATTGTAACTTTAGCAAAATAATGACCTAGCCATTATCAGTTAAGAACGAAACAATTTTCGCAGGGGTACCAAAACTACGAAAAATTGAATTTGTAAATACTTGTAATTACGGATAGCTATACTCATACCTACTTTTTTCGAGCAACAACCAATCAAAACGCAGATCCTATTTGAAATCACAGAACATAAATTATAAATACACTGCAAACGTGCCACACACAAGAATAATTTGTGTCACAAATAAAAACTTGCGAAAACAAGTAAACAACGCCGGTGATAGTGTAAAGAAATATATTGGGACAAATTAGCTAATTTTCCAAAATTCTTCTCTTTTTATCGTGAAAATATCAATTAGTTTTGTTCTTTAAGCCGTATCAACGATCAAATCAATCACAATGTCGTTCGGAGGAGCAAATCGGGTTCAAAAGGTTATGATCCAACCGATCAACTTGATCTTTCGGTAAGACTTTTTACTCATTATTCTTATCAATGTCTAATCACGAAGCCGGGTTTACTTTCAAACATTTGTATCAAGAATATTTCAGATCTATTTAATAGAGTACTCAAAGCAAGACGTAAACTTCTTCTAAATAAATACTCTACAAGTCTCCTTATTCATCTACAATCGTACTCTGCTTTATTTCATAATCATAACCCAACGTAACGTAAATCACTAACAAGTTGATTTTTTCGGCAGATATCTACAATCAAGAGCTCGCGTATCGATATGGTTATTTGAAAACATCAACGAAAGAATAGAAGGCCAGATTATCGGATTTGACGAATATATGAATCTTGTCCTCGACGAAGCTGAAGAAGTTAACATTAAAACCACAAATAGAATTACGCTAGGAAGAATATTACTCAAAGGTGATAGCGTTACGTTGATTCAAAATATTGCCGAGAGTGAAAAGTAATCATTATTGAACAGTCTTACCGTTTGTAATTACTTTTATGGATATTTATATTTAATTATCTAATTTGTATACTGTAATGTATTAAATTTTGATTTCACGTACGTTCTGGTCTTATTATTTGTACGTGTTATTTTGAAAACCATTGATGAAAGAAATAGTTCGTTTGAAAATTTACTCAAAAATCTTTGTATAATTTAGGAAAATAGTCGGCTACTAGGGACGGATGATTTGAACCGGTTCAAAAAATTAAAGATGAAAAAATTACATGGTCGAAGAAAAATTATCAGTTTTTAGTTTCGTGTTTGAAACTTTTTCTTATATCTTCCTACATCGAAGAATGTAGAAATTTCTTAAACTTTTCCTGCCTATAATTTTCCACGTTTCATTTACGAACAAATTTCACGCGCATTTCCATCCTTTACCGCAAAAAAAATACAAGACGCAAATTCTGCTTTCTGATTGGACGCTGGACTTTATCAACACGTCTCGTATCACACGACTAATACGACGCTAAGTTAAATCAAAAATCAACATCAATCATTCAATCTTTTTATATCATGAATTTAATACAATCCGCTGTATTATTTTCATTTGTCTTTATCGTTAAAATAAAATTATTCTCAGTGATAGAAAGTAACGCCATATTACGCACACGAATAATTATCTGAAAATCAAGTTCGAGCCGTTCGAGGTAAACATAATGATATTAATACTCAAAACTGAATAAGGTTTATCACTACTCGAATTCGGCGTTCGGCTTTGGCGACTAATTACATAAGTAATTGGTGTTTATTGATTGACTGAAAATCAAATTCGAGGTAAACACAACCATGATCGTTGATTGTAATTCTATCGCTTCGTTTATAGTTCATAGTTTCTTTTTTTGATAAATCAAATTCATTCCAAAAACTTTCAAGTTTCATGGATTAAGACGATTAAATTCATCATTGGGCAACGCAAAACATTATTTTTTCACCAATTTCAATCAATAAACACCAATTACTTACGTAATTAGTCGCCAAAGCCGAATTCGCGTAGTGATAAACCTTATTCAGTATTAATATCATTATGTTTACCTCGAACTTGATTTTCGGATAATTATTCGTGTGTGTAATATGGCGTTACTTTCCATCACTGAGAATAATTTTATTTTAACGATAAAGACAAATGAAAATAATACAGCGGATTGTATTAAATTCATGATATAAAAACTTAAAAAGATTGATGTTGATTTAACTTAGCCTGTGATTAGAGAAGTGTTGATAAAGTCCAGCGTCCAATCAGAAAGCAGGATTTGCGTCCTGTATTTTTTTGCGGTAAAGGATGGAAATACGCAAATTGCACATACTACCTATCTTTATCTTCTATCGGAATATTTCGATTCATCTCGATAAATTTTATAATTTGTGATTTAATAATTCATCGTCTCAAAAAATTTCACAATGTGGTTTTACTTTTACCATTTTTTATAAATTTCATTTTTTTTACGAGCTCAAGAATACAACTAGATATTAAACATGCCAACGACTGTGACCATATTGCACTTTAACGACGTGTATAACGTAGATTCGAGAGATATTGAGCCTGTCGGAGGAGCCAGCAGATTTGTCCATGCTATAAAATCGTTCAAAAATTCAAATCCTATGATTTTATTCAGTGGCGATATTTTTTCACCTAGTTTACGTAAGGAATTTACTTTCCTATCGAGCGAAAATTCTGTTTTATAGCGTTAAAAATTAATTTCTTAAAATGTGTTTCGTTCAGTCAGCGCCTTTACCAAAGGAGAACACATGTCGCATATTCTCAATGCAATCGGCACCCAGTGCGCCGTATTTGGGAATCATGATTTCGGTAAACAATCAAAAATCTGTTAAAATGAGTTCAGTTCGATGATTAACGAATTTTTTCATTTAATTTCAGATTTCGGTCTGGAAGTGCTGGCAGATCGAGTTCGTGAAACCAATTTTCCTTGGCTTTCGTCAAATGCAATTTTTAACAAAACTGGACGCCCTTTGGGAGATGGAAAAATTACTCATGTGATTGAATGGAATGGAAAACGTTTTGGAATGGTTGTTAATGAGTTCAATAATTATGTAAGTTGTTTCGTATTTCTTTTAATACAAATTATGTATTAGATTGGACTTTTGGAGGAAGAATGGATTAAAAGCTTGGGCCCGATCTCTGATCAGATAACGGTTACAGATTTTGTTCAAGTAGCTCAAAAATTGAGCTCTGAATTGAAAAAACAGGTATGAATTCGATTATATTATGTTTCTCTTTTCAATTTTAAATCATATTTATTTTTAGGGATGTGATTATGTTATTGCACTAACTCATATGCGAACCAAAAATGATAAAATTTTGGCAGAAAGTGAGACGAAAGTTGATCTAATCCTCGGAGGACATGATCACGATTATGAAGTAATTGAGGTGAGCATTTTTCTTTCTTGATAGGTACTTCTTACAGGTAAATTTTTTATAAACGTTTTATATTTCAAAAGGTTAATAATAAATATATTATTAAAAGTGGAACCGATTTTCGACAATTTTCCAAAATCACCATTGATTTTCGAAACCCCTGCGTCGTTAATGTCGAAGAAATCAACGTAGTTAAATCCATACCTGAAGACGAAGGCATAAATGAATTGATTCGCCAATTTACCGGTGAGTAAAAATGGTAACAAGAGAGGTATCCCAACTGGCAATAAAATTTTGTGCTGAAATTAAATAATATCAGAACCATCAATCCAAAATTTCAAGTAGCAAAGTACATTTTTCGAACGTGAAAACGGTTGGAATACTTCTCCTATATATGGATATAGGTAGGTAATTGCTGTTCCTGATTTTTTTGTATTCTTGAAGACACTAAAATGAGTAAAATGAACGAAGTATTGGGCACCATCAATATCCCACTGGAAGGACGTTTCGCTAAAATGCGCATCGAAGAGACGAATTTATGTAACTGGCTATGCGATGTACTACGATCAGCTAGCGGTGCTGATGTTGCCATATTAAGTGCAGGTGGTTTTCGATCAAATCAGATTCATCCTCCAGGCAATTTCACTTTGAAAGATTTAATGCGTATTATACCCAGATTTGCACGCACCGGTGTGATTGAAGCTAAAGGTATATTTTAAAAAGTCTTATGAATTATCTACCGTACTTATACATTCTGAATAATTAATCTTTACCTACTAATTTGATATATTTTTAGGTGAAACAATTTTACAAGCTTTAGAAAACGGAATTTCAAAATATCCTGTTCTAACACCTAGATTTCCTCAAGTATCCGGTATCAATTTCGCTTTTGATCCGAATGCTCCTCCAGGTCAACGAATTGATCCTTTTTTGGTGAAAGTCTGTGGCGAATATTTAGAACTAGAAAAATATTATAAAGTAGCCTTAGAAAGTTTCCTCTATAGTGGTAAGGATGGTTATACGATGTTTCTGAAATGCAAGAAATTGGTAGGTACCTATTATTTTACTTTATCATTTTCTTCTGCATCATATAAACTGATCTCTTTCAAAATAAGATTTTGTATCCATTTCAGACTGAATTGAAGTTGGGTTCGGAATTGATTAACTTGGCTCAAAATCATTGTTACGATGTTAGAAATGGATGTGTCACGAGAACACTTTCAGAACACGACTCCTCTGTTATATTGATAAATCAGTACGCATTGGGCATATTTATTGTACTACCTAACGTATTGCAATTTGAGTGAGACTGATGCTTGCGTTTCGTCCAATAGTGCCGACCTACCTACAAAAAAATTTACATTAAAATTTGAACTTTTATTTATTCTTTAAGACCTTCTCCGAGCTCGACTTCAGAATTCAGATCACCTGAATTGAGTTTCGAAACAAAAAAACCGAACGGATTTTGTTGTTGTACATAAAATAGTTCGTAGAACGATACATTGATTTTTGCTCCAATTTTCTCTGTGAACCCCTCGGATTGCATCTCTTTATTTGAAAAATAATTGAAAAGGGTTTACCCTCTCTCTCTTTTATTATTTATGATTTTTATACTTGCTCAAGAAATTTTTATTTCAATAAAAATGAATTAAAATTATTTGCTTATTCGCGATAATTTTTGTTCCTTAATTATGGTTCCCTTCCCTCCTTATGATTTTTTCGTCATCATAATTTTGAACTTTTTGGTTTTCAACGTGATAACAAATTTTTTCTAAAGAGGTCTAAAGCAAAGGGAAGTGGATCAAATCAGCTCACAGATCTCAAGTGATAAGTAAATAAAAATTCAAATTTTTAATCTATGCAGTTTTCAAGTCGATCGGCTCACATTACGAGTGAAACGTGAGCTTGATGCCTCAGTCTCTCTTCTGTCTTTATGTCCATACGTTTTGCTCAATTTTTATTTTATTTTAGAAATCAGAATCATGAAAAAAGTGGTCAGCAAAAACCTCATCTCGAAATCCCGTCGGTTGAAGGCAGAATCATTAAACTGATACCTGAGGTAGGTACTTAAACTTTGGATTACCTATTTATGATTAGAAATTAATTTGTCAGTCGAGTTTTGCTGTTGTGGTTCATCTAATTTTTCAAATTTGTTTTGTAGATCAGGGAAAAATTATATGCGGAAAGAAAAAGTGCCAGTCTCAATGTCAGTTCAAGAAACTGAATAAAATTAAAGTTATCTTGTACCTATCAAAGACCAAATTTTATACTCCAGTTACCCTGTTTTTTAAGATTTTTTCATTCTCTTTCTGTTGAATTTATTTTAATAAATATCTGTGATGAAATGTGATTATTGTCGTAACTTATGGTTCATTGGCAGAGGACATCAATTTTCCTCCGAAGGTTTTTTATTATTCAAAACATTCAGTTATAAGTGAGTGTGTTTCCAAGTACCAATAAATTATTGGAACTTGGAAACACACTCACTTATAACTGAATGTTTTGAATAATGAAAAACCTTCGGAGGAAAATTGATGTCCTCTGCTAATGAACCATAAGTTACGAGCCATTTTTCTCCTCAAAAATCGCATAAGTAAATGAAATATTGTACAGAAATTGGGAAGATTTATACAAACACCATACCTAGCTTTTTTAGTAGAGTGAATTGGCAGACAGAATTAAAGTTCAAATGAGTGGTAACTGGTGAGTATAAAAATTTTGGATCGATGATCCTGAATTAATTTTCGAAAAATCGGATGAGAAGTTGGTGGGAAAGAGCAGGGTGGACGGAGAAATAGGAATTCCACTAGATCGTGCCATCTGGTGTTGATGAACTGTAACAATATTTAGTGATAACCTCCGATGAGTCATGAGGTGGTTTTCGTTTTTTAAATCCAGTGATAAGGTTGAAAGAAAAAATTTTAAAATTTTCAATATCTCTCTAAAAAGTTTTGTACTTTTCATATCTTTTCAACTTTCAAATAACATGTGATGATTACTCGCTGAAATGAGCATAGATGTTGATGAACAAATCGTCAAAACTTTTCTGAAAGACTGTAAAGTTCTCGAATCATCGATCATCGGATTTTTGAATTTGGACAATCAGGATGATTTCTTGGACAGCTTAAGAGCCTGTGGGTTCTCATTCTACAAACGAACCAGCATCTTTTACGAGAATTCGAAAAGATACAAATCTTGTAAGTATTACGTTGTAAATTTCCCCGTAATACAACCATCTGACAACTCTCGTTTTTCAGCTAAAATCAGATTCTCCTATGGCACCAAAATACCTTTTTTCGGATATCCGTTCATGATTAACAAGACGATTTACATGCGATGTTCTCAAGATGGCGATTATAAACCATCTGCTGAGAAAAACATTAATCAAGTTGGTCAGGAAAATATTCAGCATATTTCTCGTCTTCAAGTAGGAAATCCGAGAAAAAGAACAGTTTCGCAGCCAACGAAGAAAATAGGCTGTAAAGCGTTTCTAAATATTACTTACATCGTCGTTTTTCGTAGCTTGAAAGTGAAAAATCTCCCAACCGAGAAAAGAGAGGTAAATACTCATCACCCATCGTTATATTTATCAAATTATTGAATTACAATTCTGTAATACTTCCAGGCTTCGGAAAAAATCAAAAAGAATCTAGAAGAATGTGCTAAAGATAGCGAAACTCGTTTACTAATCGAATTATCATCTACTAAAGAACACAACCATCCACCAACCACACAAGATCAAATAATTCATCCATCTTTAAAATCGCGAATTTACGAAATGGTAGCTAACGACATCACATCAGCCTCTACTATAAAATCACATCTGTTCGAAATAGTCGAAAAAATGATCTCAGATAACAAAATTCCTAAACCAGATCAAAATAATCATTGCTTTTACCCTCCCAGCGAAGTGATCAGATACCACGTAAACATGGCAAAGTTCTCACTGCAGAAAGAAAACTTGGATGAATCCACATTGCCCGAATTGATCGACAAATGGAAAAGTCAATGCGACGATCAATTCTATCTGCAGCCTTCTTCGACTTTGTCATCTGCTCATATGAAAACAACGCCTTTATATTGCCATCAAACTAAATGGCAGCAGTACCTGTTGAATGTGTATGGAAATAGTATCAGTATACTCGATGCTGTGCATAAATCAACCAATTACACCTTCCCAGTTTATTTTCTAATCGTCAAGACGAACAAGAGCTTGATACCGGTGGGTACATTTATTTTAAGAGTACCTCATGAGCATGCTATTTCTCAAGCTTTAAATATATTAAGCCTTTGGAATCCGACGTGGAATCCTAAATATTTCGTATGTGGCCGCGAAGACGCCGAAAGAAACGCTGTCCTATCTGTATTTCCGAACTGTGCCCAAAGTATATGCTCTTATCGAACGTATCATTTATGGAGATCATGGCTTAGTCAGAATAACGCTGGTAATGATCTGTTGAATTTATGGGAAGCTCTGATGTATTCCAAAACCGAAGAGGAATTTATTCAGAACGAGACGTTGATGCAGAATCACCCCAGTTACAACACTAATGCTCCGGTGGAAACGTATTTCTATAAAATATGGTACCCTTTACGTGAGAAATGGGTAATTGCTTATCAAACGCAAGAATTCTACGTATATATGAATTTAAATAACGGTACCGAAATTGGTAAAGAGTTCTTTAGGTATAAATTCTTCAACGAACGCGAAGAAAAGATTTTATCGAGTGTTGTAACGTTGATCGTCGCTGATTATTTACCGGAATGCTTTCAAGAATATTATTCTTATAATGTGTCGAGTGGCCTTGGTTCTCAGAATCTGATGAACAGACCAATTGATTTCATTAATCATTTCACCGAGCGGTTTAAAAGAGCTGAATCAGAATTCACAGCACCGACTATAATATCTACAGATACGAATAAATTCATGTTAAAAAGTTGCTCTCATGAAGACTGGTATCATGTTGATTTTGAAGAAGTCAATTGTACGTGCGATGATTTTCAAAAATGGCGATATCCTTGTATCCATATGTGCTCTGTGTTCAAGTTTACTTCGCTGAATATCGATAATTTGGCCGAATGGTATTTGAATAGTCCGTATTTGAAATCTGATCAAGGAATTGCTAAATTTTTCGATCATTTGCCCGAATGGTATCGTGATAAGAGAACTGAAAATGAGATGATTTCTAACGAAGAACCGAGAGAAAAGAGAACGATTTCGGGTAATTTTTGAATTTAGAACAAAAAATGTTGAATTTTCATAAATAATTTTTTTATAACCTATTTTCAGATGAAATCATTCAATTCCCGGATCCTGAAGCGTTCGTCGAAGATGAAATCGAATCAGGAGATGTCGAAGTACCAGATACAGAATTTCAGTTCCCTGTTTGTGATCCAATTCAGAATGAGAAATCAACACCAGATCCAGAAAGTTTTCAGTTCTCAGTTTGTGATCCAATTCAAAATAAAAAATCCAGCATTCAAAATTTATTGGAATTTTTGTCTCAGAAAGTAGAGAATATGACCGAAAATGAGCTTAATATTTGTTACGAAAGACTGAAAAGTTTACAAGATGAAATAACCATTTCCGAATTATTGATGTAATTTTTTTTACCAGTGTGTAGTTTAATTTCTTTTTTTTTCTGTTAAATTGATGTTTTTATAATACGATAATTTTGAAGTCTACTTGCTTAATTTATTAAATTTTTTTATTTTGAATTTGTATTTGCAGGTTGTTTTTACTTTTTTTTTCAATTCACAATTTTCTGATTTGTTGAAAGAAATTAGGTATGGAATAAGTGAAAAAAAATAAAAGTATCCAGATAATAAGTACGTTTACTTTTTTAAAACTATTACTTTCCGATTTTTCGAACTACTTAATTAAAAAGAGAGCTTAAAAGGGAAAATGGAAGACCATTAAAAATACAAATAAATTACGAACACGAAAACTCGAATAATTTAAACGTAACAGATTAAAAATACGATTACAGACACGAAAAATAAATATAATTCAATTCACACGGCAAATACTGGGGAACATAGGAAAATATCAACACGTAATTCACGATAAAAAAACAACGTGTAGACAAAAATGGCACATTTATAAAGCTGCAATCAGCTCCTGCACAGAATCCAATTCCGATTGGAATAATTTTTTGAAACAGCGACGTTTATTGACTTCATTTTCGAGCTGTTTAGCTCTTCGAGATCCAACTTGGGTGATGTGTTTCGGCATACCAGCCAGTCTAGCTGCGTTAAATCCGTACGATTTGGGGCAAGCTCCTTGAGCAAATTTATATAAAAAGGTGACCGTTTCTTCGGAGCCTTCGTCGTCGTCGACTTCGTTTTCAACCATACAAGCCTTTGAAGGAAATAAAATATTAGTTAAAATTGGTCTCTTTTAAAATAGGTGTTTCGAGAAGTGCTAAAATAATTTACCATGTGACCCAAAGCGACGTTCTCGTTGGTTTTGAAATATTCCACTAACGAATGATAATGCGTGGAGAATAAAGTTCGGCATTTTGTATAACATAGTTCGTTTAGCACTGCTGATGCGATAGCTGTGCCGTCATAAGTCGAGGTACCTCGTCCTACACAAAATATAAAGATCAGAGATCTTCTAAAAAAAAGTATTTTGCGAATTTTACGATCAATTACCTAATTCGTCGATTAAAACGAGAGAATGTTTCGTGGCATGTTGCAGAATAGAGCTCGTTTCGCATAATTCGACGTAGAATGTACTTTCACCGGCCATAATATCGTCATTAGCACCTAATCTGGTGAAAACTCGGTCGACTAGGGTGAGTTTCAGTTCGACAGCAGGTACATGGCAGCCCTAAACCATATATAAAGCAATTATCATCCATTTCTTCCCATAAAAAATCAACAAAGGTGTGAAACGAGACAATACCATATGAGCCATAATAACGATCAAACCAAGTTGTCTCATAAGCGTAGATTTACCACCCATATTCGGTCCTGTGACCAATAACAACGTAGCGTTTTTATTTTCGGTGTCGTCTACTCCAACTAAAGTACTGTTTGGAATAAATACGTCGTCTCCGGTAGAACAAGGATAATGGCCATCGATTAATTTCACAAATGCCTATAAAAAAATTGAAAGTTGAAAAAATTACGCCGAACAGAAAATCGAAATCAGGTAGAGAAATTACTTGATCGTTGGCGGAAATAGGAACAAATTCGGGCATACAGATGTCATTCTCGTTTTTACAATATTCGGCGAATGATAATAGTACATCGAGTACAGATAAACATTGCAGCGCTGCGTTCCATTCTTCAAATCTGCAATATTACGCACGTATAAAAATCCGGCGGGCGTAAGAATACATATTTTTTCTTTAAAATACGTACCTTCCACTAAAACGTGAAAATATTCGTTCTCCTAGACTTTTCAACGCGTCGATTTTCTGCTCTTCGGCGTCAACCATTCGATTGTAGAATTCCTAACCAAAACAATTTCTCATATTAGACCGAAATGCGTCAATAAAGGTTTATTATGTAACATCAAATGAATACCCTCGTTTCTGCGGTATGAAATCTCTTGTATCCTTTACGTTGTCCTTGAAGTTCATACCCTTGTTTAGCTCTATTGCAGTATGAATCGGCGACCTCTAACTGGTATCTTTTTTTATCGCTTCCAAAATAAATGACCTGCAAGGTAAAATACCATTTTAATTAAAATTTCAATTCTTTTAAATTATTAGAGAAAAATGATCGTATTCTTACTTTGCATCCGAAATAAGCGCATTGTTTTTTCAGATAATCCTTCATTTCTTTACTGATATCGTTAAGAATATCCATAGCATCATCGTAAGCGGGATCTGTGCCGGGATTGGGCATAATACGACCTTCTTTCTGAGCTTCGTTAGCGTCAAATGCGTTCTATAAAATGAACTCAATTAAAGAAGATTCGTTGGATAATAAAATTTTCATTAAATATTCGAGTACTGACTTCGAAGAAATCTAAAGCTTTATTGAGTTCGGGAAATCGGCCATATTTACTTTCGCTTGCCAAACGACAACATTGTTGTATCAAAGGAGGCATTTCATCCGCGTCGATACCTTTAAAAAAAAACAATTAGTCAACTTACAAAAAAAGTTCTACACATGAAAATATTAAATTAAAATCGTACTTTTGAAAAAATCTACAATTTTCACAGCAGTCTTGAAGCCTTTGATCACCGAAATAAAATCGATAATTTTTCTCTTCGAGTATATTTTTTCTTCGAATAGAATTGCCCGGGTTTCAGGATGAGATTCTTGAATACCTGTGGTACCTTGGGAATGAATTCTACAAAAAACAACAATTTTTTTTCAAGATTTGTAAAAATCTAAAAAATTTTAAATTTTTATTATTGAAAAAAGGAAATTATTATAATCACCTAGACAAAAGTCTTTCTAAATCAGGTAACTGTGACATCACACTTCGTACATCTTGACTGACAGGGCAATCTATCAAAAACCGAACTGCTTCTTGACGAGCTTTTATATTTTGAATATTTGCCAGAGGGCTGCAAATCCACCTTTGTAATAACCTACACCAAAAATTCCAAATTAAATTTGAATCTTATCAAAAAGAGGAGTAGAAATCAGTAAAAAAAAAAAACCTTTTGCCAAAAGGAGTACAGCAATTGTCCAATTTATGCAACAGTGATCCATGCACGCCTCCCATAGAGTTCTCCAAAACATTCAAATTCTTCAAGGTAACTGCATCCAAAACCTGCATCAAACGATTAATTATTTCTCAAATGAAAATTAAATTCGATGAGCACACGATGAACTTACCATATGCTTATTAAAGCTATCGATCATTTTATCACCTTCAACTTTAACCGGACTTTCGATATCAATCGGTTCGTAAACAGAAAACCGACTCATGGTGAGTAATTTGAAATCAATCAGACATCTTTGAAGATACCACACAACAGCACCAAGAGCTTTAACGCCGAGTTCGCTTTCATCGCTACATATCATATTCATTGTGCCCTCTGAACAGAATCAAATTTATAATTAATTTGTAAAAGGGTTGAGAAATATTCTATTGAGATGATTTTTACCTTCGCCCAAAAATTCGTTCAACTCTTTAGGAAGTTTATTATCCTTGTAATAATTCTCTATCAATTTTACAAGTGTCTTGGAAGCAGACCAGAATTCCGTATCGGGTTGGAGTTGATCCTTGATAACTCCTGATAGAGCAGTATTCAGAACTTGATTGGTTCTCGTCGTGAGGTGATTTTTTTCGCATAAAACCTGCGTTTAGAAAATCATGTCAATGATAGAAATAAAAGATACAACTGTTTGATGAGATTTCTCACTTGAACTGGGGGATAATGAGCCATCAGTGTCCTCAAACGAGATGAATGCCTGTCATCAACAAATTGGCCAACGTGAAACAGACCGATTGACGTGTCGACGAAGCAAACTCCGTAACTAGAAGATTGATTATCGATTTCCTATTTAAAAAAATTGAAAATTAGACATATATCACTTGAAAAAAAATCATATGAAGTATTTACTTTTTCTGCTATAGCCAAAAGGAAGTTGCATTCTGCTTCTTTCGTTTCACCTTCCAGAATACTGAAAGTTCTAGTACCACGTGACGTAATCTGGCAAATCTCTCTGTTCACAACTTTATCGAATTTTGTCGGTTTTGCCGCTATAATAAAAAAAAATTGACATGAAATATTGACGGATCGAGTTACATACGCAAAATTTTACATACTTTTTTTGCAACGTTCAGCCATCATATCGGGAGTTTCGGTTTGTTCAACTCGAGCCACTTTATAGCCTTTTTCTACCAGTGTAGCTGAGAATCTAGCATACGCTTTTTCAGGAAAACCGACGTGAGCAAAATTTCCCTGGAAAATAATTCCTAGTTAGATATTTGATTTCAAAAATCAACTCTTGGATCGGTCAACATACCTTCATGAACGTTAAATTCAACTCATTAGCGGCGATCACAGCATCCATATGGTACAATTCGTAAAATTTGCCGACTTTGAAAAATAATATGATATCGAAATTACGCGACTTCATTTCCCACCATTGTCTGACAGCCTGTTCAACATAATACACATTAATTTAATTTCAAATTAGCACAATGCGGTTGAAAATTAGATTGATATTTACCGGAGTCAAATTATTCTTAAAATCTTCCGGAACAAATAAAGTTTTAGGGTCGTAATTCGGATCACTTTTGAATCTTTTTTTAGAGTCACGAATTTTATCCGGTTGTAAAAAGTCCAATTTTAAATGAGGCCAGTTTTCGTCTTGTGCGGGCTGTCAATAGATTTAAAAATGATTAATATGATCGATAAAGTGACGAATAAAAACGATCGCATTACACTAACATCTTTTGCAGCTGCTGAAAGTGGAATTTTAGCTTTATCCGAAGTGAATGAACTGTTGAACACTTTAGGAGCTTTGCCATTCTGTTTTTTAGTTTTAGTCTGGAAAATAAATTCATCGAATAACAAATAATCTCTCAAAAAATAAGATACAATTTCGAAATATTACTTTTTTAGGGGATTCGTCATCTGATTCGCTTGGAACAGGAGACTCGTCACTTTCGTGTTCCGATACTCCACTCTCATCATCCGATTCCTCGAGTTTTTCTAGAATAAGCAATCGTAATCAGAAACTTGTCATGAAACGACACCCAAAACCAAGAGTAAAATACCTGGCACGTAATCATCACCAGAATCAGCATCTTCGCTAGATAATTCTTCAACAATACGTCTCCTCTTTTTTACCGGCGGTGTTTCCGGACTTTCTTCGATCTCCGGCTCATTTTTAGTATCATCTGTAACGTCAAAATCAATCACTAAATCGTTACAATACACCGATGAATTAAATAATCTCACCTTCTTCGGTTTTCAACTTCTTATTAACAGGTGTCGAACTGAATTTTCCGAGTGAATTCTGTCTCGATCGTTTCTTACTCGATACGGGCGTTTTCAGATCAATTTTATCTTTCTTCGATGATTTGGGAGTTTTACTATCACCTTTGATATTCTGTTTTTTACTCGATTCTGGAGTTTTACTAGAAGGTGGCGGTGGTGTTTTAGAGATCCCATTTACGACACCGTTCTCCTTCTTGGCGACGGCAGGAGATTTCGTAAAATAATTGAAAAGCGTTTTCTGCGACATCTCACGATTACTCAGCTCGATGCATCTGTAATAAAAATAACCGTGATAGGATTAGCTTCGGATAGATGGTCGAAATATTTCCTGAATAGAGGTATTCGGTAAGCATGTGGGATGAAAAAAAACACCATAATTCGCGAAATGGAAAAGGTTTCTGCACAAAAATGTACCCAGGGATACATCAAAGTATGTGAAAATACCTAAAGTATGTGCGCAATTACCTGAATCGTAATGAAATTCTTCAATTCTTGATCAAATTTACGAACTTCTTCGATCAATCACATAAAGAAGACGTCTCCAATTTTTAATCGCATTGAAAATAGCGGGAGAGAGGACGAAAAGATTTGAATCGAATTTTCGAACATGTGCGCGTGCGCAGATATCAAGTTAATTTTGTAAACAAACGAAAAAACACGACAGTTGAACGAAACGAAATTTCGAAGATTCGAAACGTTGAAAGGTTTGACTACCTCATCATTTTGAAGGAAAATTCGAAGAAAGTATAGAAAAACAATTATTTATTAGAATTTAGATTTGATTTTTAAAAAAATACGTAATTAATAATTAAATTAAAATTGAACAATGATTTCTAATAATTCCACTCCACATCTCAACAAAGATGGCTTCCACATCACAATTTTTCAAAAAATTTTGAAAATAACGAAGCTAGGTAAGTAAGTCAATACTCAATGATAGCTTCATTTTATTCGTATAAAATTAATCAATTCTCATTAATTCAAGATTGATGTTAATCCACAGGATAAATTATTCTCAGCCACGGTTTCGGAACATACTGCGATTTATTGTGATCAAAATACTCGAAATATTTCGTCGCTTCGCCATGGTAAATCTACAGAAATTCGAATCGAGATTAGGTAAGTAACAGTAAGTAAATCGTGTATTTGGCTGAACTTCTATATATGCACTGGAGAATTTTGAATTAATTTCTGCAAATATATAATACAAACTTGAATGTTTTCCAGTCGAATGAGCTCCTTTTGTAATGATGTAGTTTTATATTCAGGAACGGCAGGATGATCTGTTAATACTTCGTAGATTGGTTCTTCACCCTTCAATTTAAATACTGGTAGGTAAGTAAATGAAAATATTACTTATTTTAAAAGATTTGTATATATTTTCTGATCAACTAATCGAATACCTCTTTATATCGCCACCCAGTAATGATACCAACATATCTAATTTTAGTGTTAACCACAACTTCTCCGACTCGAAACCAAACTTCCACCGGTCTTTTACTTCGCACCGCCAAAACATCCGAATTTAAGCTTTCTTCATTATTCAGACCTATTCCTCCATCATCGTCGGTGAGATTTTCAGCATCGTCAATATCAAAGCTTTGTTTAATAATACGAAACAGGTAATCTAGAAAAGAAGACCTCCGAGCTTTGAATTGGCCGAAATTAGAAACAAATTCTGAATCTTACTTCATTTGTACCTTTCCAAGGTATGAGTTTTTTATTCCACGAATGAATCAAACTCAGCACATACGTTTCGGCCGGTTTCCGATACGCAATTAAAGCAAATTGAAGGGGTACACAAATTAACAATACAATTAAAAACTTCATTTTATAGTTCAGAAACACTTCTATAACAGTACGTTAAACGTATCACCAATTTCAATAAAACTTTGACAACGCCGCGACAGCACGCGGGGTTATTGGTAAACATCTGTTCAAACATATTTTCATTTTCAGGAATACCTACCAATACGATACGGAATCCTACCTTGGAATATTCTTCACCGCGAAAATAATCCCTATACATCGGAAAAATGCTGAGTAGGCTGCCACCGAGTGGAATAATGAAAAAATGACCTTTTAAACTTTATGAAGTAATTCGCCCAAGCTCTAATCTCGTTTGGTGTAGTTCAATTAAAACACCGTGGTCTGAATTTAGACGCGAGATCGTCGCATCAACAAATTAATCTTCAGAATTTATCGTCGTAAACGGCGAAATTTGCCGATAAATAGTGTCCATGTGTAAGACAGGATGTTAAGCAGGATAGTAGGGATTGTCGTAGATACAATTAAATTCACACGAGTTATAGCTCGTTAATACGGCGTAAGAAATGAAACTGGACCAAGTTTTTCAAGTCGTTATTTAACAATACCCGCGACATGTTCGTTTCTCATTTACACTCTCGAGTTTTTTAAAATCGCGAATGATGATCAAGAAAGTAATGTTTGTTTGTATTCTGCACTGTTGTTATAGTTGGAAAATTCGTACCAATGAGTTATCAATAATTCAAGATCTGAAATCCAAATGCACCTTGCAGTGTCCTTTTCAAGTTAGTACCTACGGTTACCTTGATTTGTCGATGATTTCGAATCCACTAAAAAAACAACGTGTTCATTTTACAGAAAGAAACCGCTGATTTGTACGCTGACGATATAACTTGCGAAATTAATTGCAAGATTCAACACGTAAGTACATCGACGATCCGTTTGTTCTATTTTTTTAACGCGGATCGGCGTGAATTATGGGACTAGTACGTATACCTATTCTACTTCTTCGTGAACTAACATCGTGCTTATTTTGATTATTGAAATTAATCAACTTAAATTTGTCGCACAACGTGACTTTACAAATGGTATTTTATTATAGCGTATAATCGTTCGTACTTCCTATTCAGCTCCGGCGTTGGCGCTCTTTTTTTTTGGGATACCAACGATAGAGCTTTTTTTTTTGCTCGATGGCCTATTCGTGTAATAAAAATCATCAAACAATTAAAAATTCATTGACATTTACTATATTTAGAAGTACATTCGTGAAATTAATTAAATTTTCCATCCGACGTCTTCTCGTTCTCACAATTTCACGACGGCCTTTAAATTAACGTCGTTTTCATCTTCTTTGTTGTGTATATTATCAACATACATTGTCTGGTTTACGTCTATTAAAATTGTGGAAAAACGTACATACCGAGACGATTAACCAATAAAGATGTACACAAAGAAATCTGCTCGCTTTGTGAAGTGTAAAATATTTCTTGGGATGAATTTTTTTATTGGCGAGGAAAAGCTCGATGTTTAGGAGAGGTTTATCGCTCGCTGAAAATTTTTTTTGGTGGTACTTACCTATTGATTCTGATGATGGATTTTATTTAATTGTACTTACGCTGATTGATTTATTGAACAATAATTATTATGATTCGATTGAGTTGAATACTTACATATTTTATTCGTCGTTTTTATTTATTTTATATTTTGAGCGTTGAAATTTTTTTTTTATGTTCATTTTTTATTTTACGATTTTTGTATGAATTTTTTCCCTATTTCCAAGTCTCAGAGGATTAATGTCTTTCTGTTGCATAGTTTTCATTCTATATGCAATTATTCAATTATGTTAGTGCATTTAATAGCTCTATCTCGGTGTCTGAAAAGGAAGACCCCTAATTAACCTCTCTGTGTATTAGACACGCGTTTCGAGTTTGGTATGTTTTATTAGCCGATATTAAATTAACAGTCTGAGGTATTAAATTCCAAGACGTATCAAGTTGTTTCTGTTTTCTGTTTTCAGTGCGTAAAAGGTTGTAATTTTTTGGAGAAAGCTTTCGAATCTGACTGCCTAATTCTTTGTGTAAGTAAGTTGATATTTTTTTGTCGAGTAAGGTATTTATGTACTTATGGGTACCATCTCGATTAAATTTAAAATCAAGATCACGATTGCAGTAAGATTGCACGTAGGTAGCAAGATACCTATCTTATTTTTTTGTAATTAAAAATTGTAGGGGGGAGGGGTGGTGGAAATAATCATAGGAAAAAAATGCGGGCAAAAACTCAATAAATTTTATTTAAACATTTTTAAAAAAATGTTATGAACTTTTTACTTTTTTTCATCCCTCCTTCCTTTTTATTTTTTTTGGTTCTAAAAAATTATTGATACAGAAATTATTATTTTATTAGCATGAAATAAATAAAATGAATTAATATTTTTGTGTTTTCAGAGTATTACCAAAAATAAAGCGGTCAAAACCAGTGATTTATTTTGCCTAATTGGATGTAAACAAGGATTGACAGCGTATTTTGATTCTATTAAAAGTGAGTTTTGGTATACATATTAATATTTTATGTATCTAACTCTCTTCCCTCTCCTCGGGTTTTTTTCACCTTAAATTATATGTACCATTTCCATTTCATAGAAAAATTTTCATTCGAAATCGAAACATGAGATTTTTTCAACAAAATTTTCAACTCATATATCGTATATTGAAAGAGGAAACATTCATAAAATCTGTAAAAATTGGGGAAAATAAGATCGAAAGTCGATGGTGAATTTATAACAAAGAAAAGATGATTAATAATCAAGGAAATGAAATAATTTAAAAAATTACATACCTATGCATTAGGATTTAAAAAAAAAATTGTGTGAAAATTTTAAAAAGTTCAAAAAATAAAGTTATAACCATAAGCATATTCCATCAAAATTCATGGAGCGGGTATGAAAGAAGATCTTCGAAATAGTCAAGTTCAGAATTAAATTGTAGACGCCCAAAGTTTTCAAAATTATCCCACCAATACTTTTTTTGAAGGCCTTAAAAATTAAAAAAATAATATAACATAGGTATTCAGTCTCAAAAATTCAAAGTTTTGGAAAATGAGAATTTTGCTGACAGAACTAATTAAAAATAACCGTAACGCATTAAAAAAAATTAATTTGAAAGAAAAACAATTATGATTTTTTTTGAAAAAATTAACACAAAATTTTCGAAAAAACCGTAGAACTGGAAAAATTTTAATCGAAATTTAAAATTTCATCTGGACTTACTTAATTTTGAGAAAGCTGAAATTTATTATTTCTCATTAAAAATAACAAGATCATTAACAATTTGATGGAATAAATCCTTTTTTTCTCATTCGTGAAAATGGCAGGATAAAATAATGTAGAAAAAGGATTGGTAGATGACAGCTTCCAATTATAATATTTCAACTTCGTGATTAAAAATTCAATAATCAACTAACCCCTTTATCCAAATTAATTTGAGGCGAAAACCAGAAAATAAGTATGAATACTTACACTTGGGAGTATATTTTAAAAAATCAATTCGAGAACGAGGTGACTTCTTTGGATTTGAACGAAAATAGTATTTCTGGAAAGAACATATTCCAAAATCAACGATTTCAAAATTTCACCTGCTAAAATTGAATTTTGGTGAATTTTTGAAAAATAAATTTACATAGGTAAGTCATTTTTTCAGCGAAAATGTAAAATTTTTGAAAGAAGTGAAGTTTTCATCGGCGAAGTTGTTGAAAAATGAGAGCTGCGGCTACTTGACTTTCTAAAACCGAATTTTACCATTTACAGTTGTGATTTTCTTCAAAATTTTCAAATTCCTCCAGAAAGCGTGAAAATTAACTTGGAAATAAGCTAAAAATGGAGTTTTTTTCCTCCTCGAGTCCTAATTTAACAAGAAAATATAAATCATTGTCCCGATTTCTAGGAGAACATTACAATAAGTATTTTTTGACTTCGCTTTCAAATTTCTAGTAGGTAGTCAAATGCGAGGCTGATCAAAAAAACATTCTGATGGATATTTATGTTGAGTTAAGATACGAGAACTTGATTTTTAGCTTTTCAAGTGAATCTCTTTGCCTTCTGAAGAGATTTTAAGATACTGTAAAAAAATTAAAAATTTCGCTGAAGGTTCCACAATGACTGAAAATGGTGAATTTTCGTTTTTTAGAACGCGATGAAGAAAGGGGGTCGATTTTAGGCAGGAATCTTAATTTTTATAAATTTTACCGGAAGTTTTTTTCAAAAATTTTGAATTATTTTTTGAAAAATGGCATTTTGAAAAATTCATTAAAAATCATAAAATCAATTCAAACACCTAAAAATCTGAAATTTTGGTGATAAGAGGATTAAAACATACTTTTTTCGAAAATTCCATATTCGTTTATTCAACTCTGGTTTCCTAAGTTGAATTTTTTTCAGAACAGCCCAAAAATCTGGAGACCGAAGTTTGAGAGAAGGGGGGGGGGAGAAGTGTTGAGGGTTCTTTTCGATTTTAATTCCTCGTTTCATTTTTCCGGCCGCTCAGAAATTCTCAGTATTGTTTGTTATCCAAAATCGAATATATGTACCTACTCTACGAATACTTACTCATTTCAAATCATTTTCAGATGAAATCTCCGACTTGCATGCTCCGGCTCTCATCGACCATACGTTATCTGCGACGTCTTTATCTTTGGAATGGAACGAGCCCAACATAATGAACGAAACTTTCGAGTTCGTATTACAATGTTGCAACGTGGATTTATCAAGCACTTGGCAATTTTGTCAAAATCAGTCATGGATCTCAAACACAGTCATGGTCGAGCATTTACAACCGTATACAAAATATCAGGTAAAATTACCAACACACATTTTAGGACAAATATATTTCGAAATACTGATTTTAATCTCCCAAACAATTTTTTTTTTGATTTTTCTAGTTCAGAGTGGCCATTCGTTTGACACCAGGAGACTGGTACGAGATATACTCATCTCCAAGCCCTATCATCGCTACGTTACCCGGAGGATTACCAACGTCGCCTCCTAAAATTCTGACAGCTACTGCAGTCGGTTCGAGTATGATATCGGTTATGTGGAAAGAGGGTCAGTTCACCAATGGACCTATTACATCGTATATTTTGCAAATCAGCGAAATACCAGTAGGATATGCAAGAGTAAAAGTAGGCAATGTTTTGAATTAATGCCAATTTTAGACAAAACGAAGTAATTCTGGATAAATTTTGCAGGATATTATCGCATCGGCGAGTACTCATGCTTACATGGTTCAGAATTTACAGCCTAGTAAAAATTACTTAATTTCTATATCGGCTAAAAACTCGGCAGGTTTAGGGCCAGCTATACACGTAGTCGTGGCTACAAACCCTGGTCAAGGTAATATTATAAAAAATAAAATAAATTAATTCGGAGTCGAATATTTTACTATGTTTTTGAATTTTTAGACAAATCTAAAGAAAAAGTCAACCTGATGATAGCTACCGAACATTCTGTGTACAGTATTGCTTCCGATATTCACGACGAACCTGTTCTGATGTACAATACGACCCACGTTATAAAAGGTACCACTTTACCAAATTCAACCAGATGAATTTATTTGGAAACTAATCCAATTTTTTCTGCATCTAGGAATCGCTTTACACGTCCATAGGGAATTATTATTCATCAGTGATTCTTCCGGAGGCGTCATCGTTACATCTTCAAAAGGTCTCCTGACACCTCAAGAAGTCGTTTCGCCTAGTTCTTCTAAACCATCCGCATTGACCGCAGATTGGTTAAATGATCATTTGTATATTCTGAGCGAAATTTTACATCCTTCTGGATCGATCGTATATCAAGTTGCTAGATGCGCTTTGGATGGATCAAATCTGATCGTAGTTATTTCGGGGTTTATTATGAAACCACATCATATAGAAGTTGATCCTTACAATGGATATTTATTTTGGGTGGTTCGTGGAATAGGTTTGTACAGATTGGATTTAATGGATATTAGCAGAGTGATCAATCACAACGTGTCTCCGGAACTTATTCAGGATGATCCGAAATTGGGAGCTTTTCTCGTCAGTTACGATACTTTCAGGATAATAGTGCCAGATTCCAAGAATATCATGACCTCTATCTCATTAGATGGGTAAGATCTCTAATTGAAATTCACAAATGAATAATTTAATCCATTTTACGTGATCTCTTATTGAAATCAGGCAAGATATCGAGAAATTTTACGAAAAATCAGAAGAACCTAAATTCCAGAACGTCATAAGTTTAGCAATGATGAACGGATCGATATACTGGACCAATGGAGAACGAATGTACAAAGAAACCTGTGACGTTCAGAACCAAACTTTATCCCAAAATGTTACTGACGAGCTGCCCATGACCAATTGCATAGCTATTGTTGCAAATACTCTATATAGTCAACCGATCCCAGTCCCTCTGAATCCACCGACCAATTTTCAAGCTATTTTTGGTCACGATATAGCCAAAGTATCGTGGGACAAACCATATAATTTGGCTGGTCAAGGTACATCATCTGCAGTTACGATCATTCGACATCTGTTTGGCAAATTTGAATAATTCTGTATTTTTGAATTTTCAGGAGAAGGTGCTTGGTCAGCATGGACTTATCGATTAATCGTGCTCAATAAAAATGGCTCCCAGTTGTTCGATTTTAGTGACATAAAAACCACACAATTTACTGTAACTGGATTAAAACCAGGAACCGAATACGCTTTGAAAGTGGCCGCGTACACGGTCTCAGGTGAAGGTCCCTGGTCAGATGAATTTAGAGGCAAAACAATTCATCGAAATACATCTTTATTATGGTCCAATGACGACGGTTTACTATTATCAGACGTCACAGGGTACAGAGTTACCAAAATTGAACCCGTTAATTATCTCGAAGTGAGTTGGACGAGACAAAATTGTATTACATTTATACAGATTCTGCTAATTCAGCTGATCATATTTGTTTTGCAGACCGATAGCCAATTTTTGATTACTGATATTGATTGGTTTGAGGATCAAGTCTATGTGACTACGAATAAACAGCAAGTTTTTTGGTATAATTTGACCAGCAATACTTTTGGAAGAATTCAAGATATAAATGCAGCAGATTGCATATCCATCGAGTGGTTGGCCAAGAAGATTTACTGGGGAAATACTAAAAATAAAATGGTAGGTGGTGTTGAAAATTGCTTTGAAAAAATTTCTGCTGGATGGCTGGATGATTCTGCTTATTGAATTTGGAAAATGAAAAATTATGCTTTTTCATGCTTAAATTTAAATTGCCAAAGGAAGGTCGAGCTTGGCACATCTTCAATCAAAAAATTTCAGAGAAAAAAAGTTGAAAATTCATGCCTTTGGACTAAATTTTCTGAAAAAGTATGACCTGCTCACTTGGGCGAAAATCGTGCTATTCTCATGTTATGCTGAGAGATTTTCGGTTTTAGATCTATAGAGCCAATTTAAGCGGTACGAAGCAAGAAATACTACCCATTGTGGCAGCTGTCGAATCACTATTTTTGGATTCATTGGCTGGATATTTATATTGGTCGACTAGAAACACGATTGAGGGAGCTTGTCTAGATGGTACACAAAGAAGAACATTTTATGTATCGAGAAATACTGATGCCTTTCAAAGTAATTAGAGCATTTAATTTTTTTTAACATCGAAAATCAGGCCTCCAAAGAGGAGATAGGAAAACTTTTATCATTGCATGTTAATGTTTCAGTTGTAGGATTAGCTTTGGATATCCGAGGATCTGAATTATACTGGATCGAACGAAGCTCAATAAATCCCAGACGTAATGCTTTAATGATCACAGACACCAAACAAAGCATCCAAAGGCACAACAACGATTACTTGATCGACAAATTCAATTTAATTAATCAAGACGTAGCTGGTGGCCTGTGTTACATAGATCAGCACTTAGTTTGGGTCAGATCTGATGACAGAACTGCTATGGTGAGCGGTCTCAATGGCACAACCACAGCTCTACTTCAAAGTGACAACCTTTCCAATTTGCTGACTTGCACAGCTATGGATCCTTTTATCAGAGCAGCTCCTAATGGTATGCTGAGGTTCTCACTTCTCAGTGTTATGAAATGCGCATTTTTTTAAATGTACTTCATAAAAATATGCAACTCGATTCCTCAGGTACATCTTCAGATAAATTGAACGTTATTCCGAACCCTGTATCACGATCGTCGATTCGTGTTGAAGGACCATATAATATATTCAACATATCTTGGGATCCAGTCACCAACGTCAATTTTGGCAAAGTTTTTTATCGCCTCAAGATGATTTTGAACGAAGAAGAAACAATTGTAAGTACGTGCCATTAAATATATCTTCAATAATCACAATATTTTGGCACAATTACGTCAGCAAAGCTTTAAATCTTTCAGATGGACGCCTCTAATACTTTTATAACTGTTGGAAATGCTAAAGCTCACGTTCCACTCAAGATAAGCATTCAAACGTGGACTTTCTGGGCTGCGTCGGATCCAGTTAGAGTGAATTTGCATTCACCTACGTCGACTCCTTCAGCACCGACGAATCCTAGGATTTTTGTGATGCATAAGAAACGACCTCAGTTTCAAGATAAAGTACGAATGATGGGTTGAAATTTGATAATTTTTACGTTCATACAACTGAATTTAAGTATTTACAGGAAGTCTTGGCGTTGTTTAGATGGTCGCCTCCTTTATCTCCCAATGGGATCATTAAACGATACGAATTATCTTGTTGGGTTTTTCATGGCCGGAGTAATTCATCTACGACTACGTGCTCTTCCAATCAAATCTCGGCCAAAACTTTGGAATTCACATTGCAAAATTTACATATAAATAAAACCTACTATTTTCAAGTAAGATTCTGCATTTACTTTTCAGGATTTGAATCGATGATGCAACAATTCGAATTTTGATTTAAGGTTCGAGCCTGTACTGAAGCAGGTTGCGGTAACTGGAGTTCATCAGTGAAAACAAATTTAAAAGAAGAGTTTCCCATTCCCAAATTACTCATCACCACGAACGAAGGTTTAATAAAAATGGACTACGATCGGAAATCTTTCGGCATCAGT
The DNA here is from genome assembly GCA_033439095.1 of Pseudococcus viburni. NCBI lineage: Eukaryota > Metazoa > Arthropoda > Insecta > Hemiptera > Pseudococcidae > Pseudococcus > Pseudococcus viburni. The sequence continues at coordinate 656,019 of JAVBJF010000179.1, forward strand.
ATGACTGGCACGGAAAATGCCAAAGATACTGCTTATGACGCTGATAGGAACTCGTTGTACTGGATTGAGAGGAAAGGACTGTGCGAATCTCATTTAGATGCCCATTTCACCAACACTAAAAGGGTACTGGGAAACATTCTTTTGATGAAAAATCTTTGAAATTTAGCTGATGGTTTTCTCATTTTGTAGCTGGGTATTTTGAAAGATGAAGGAACTTTCTTGAGTTACGATTGGATTGCGAAACATTTATATTGGATTGAGAGGAATGGCTCGATTTCCACAATAAATAATTTAGATTTAAATCGCAATGAAGAGGATCGACATGTCAATCTCTTGGTGCAACGGAACGCGGTCATCGAAAATATTATCGTGTCACCAATGAACAGGTATTCTGATCGAAAGTTTACGAACCACGACTAGATTTATAATTGAATACGTTTTCTAGCATGTTATATTGGGTGGAAGTTGAAGAACAACAGAAAGTCAGCACGTTAATGAAAAGTTTCATCGATGGATCAAATGTTAAAGAATTTTTCCACAAAGAGACTACGTTTTCCAAGTATTTGCACTAATTTTTTTTCCAATTTTTATCCATTATAGATAGGTATTTTGAAGAGTTTTTTTTTCTGCAGAAATGACGTGTCTTCATCATCCACATACAACAGCGAAGAACAAGACGTCTCTTGTAATTGCACAAGATCTATAGTAGGAAGAGCAATAGCTTTATATCCATCAACAAACAACCAATATAAACTACTCTGGTTAGAAGTATTTTCAGGATTCATTGTATCGTCTGATTTAGGAGGCTGTTTTTGTAGCAGAATAGTAAAAGCAGCGTCGACAATGAAAAATGGTACGTTGGGGGGGGGGCATTTCACTTCTGTCACTCAAACAAAACTCTATCAAAAAACTCATTCATTTTAGGTACACCCATATCGATAACGGCTGATTTTAAAAAAGTCTACTGGCTGGATATGGATGAAATGACATTATATTCGGCGTTTCTCAGTGAATATTCGTCTTCAGTAGAGAAAATTTCCACCAGCAGGACCACTCATTTGAAAAAAGTCATGGCTATTGGATCTCATTTACAGCTATTCCCAGGTATTTCGGTATTTTCTAGAAAGGATCGACTAGATTTATGAGTTTTTTAATCACGTTCTAGAATATACTTGCTTGTGGCCGAGTCTACCACCGGGCAAAGCTCAAATGGTAAAACATTCGTCGGATGCGATTACATTGGGATTACCATTGGTTCAGAAAAAGTCCAAGTGTAATAATGTATCGATGGCTACGGTCGAGTATACCTTATATTATGGGATTATCAACAACGATGGTACTTCTAATTGCACACCAACTGTGAAATCATGTTCTCAAGTGGTAATTTAATTTATTATGAAAATTTTGGATCAACGTTGAATTAAATTTGGATGAATTTCGTAAAGAGCATATTAAATTTTTCACTCTCATTCTTTTGAAACCAATTTTCAAAATATTTCTCAAAATTTGTCAACCAGTTGAAAATTTTGTTTGAGAATGAGGTGGTATCTTGACTGACTCTTTCAATTCATACAAGTTCCTAAGTCCCATGCAATTTGATAATCATTTCTATTTTTCAGGTGACTTTTGATAAAATCAAAAAAGTAACTAAACTGAAACCTTACACTCGATACGTATTTTTCGTCGGTGTTAATAACTACTACAGTCAAATGAAAGGAATAGAACCGTTGATAAGTGAATCGATCATATTTAGGACTGCGCCAGGAGGTGAGAATATGGTATCAAAGTGTACTTCCAGTTGAAAATAGTGAAGTGCCTCTGTTCTCAGATTTTTGACAATTTTAGTAACCAGTGTTGGGTACCTTTGGAAAAAAGTTTGGACCGAAAAATTCTCTTACTCCAGCCTCTTGACCACAATGGCCCAAAAATCCGCCTTTCGAAAGAGAAATTCTCTTAGGATTGCATATCAAAGAAAAAATTTAAATTTCATCAAAAATGTATAGGGGTGGAATGGATTCATTAACATAATTTTTCTCATCTTCACCTCCCCTCGTAGGACAGGAAAAAATCAGAAATATCAACTTGAAATTTCCATATTTCCGGATCCAAGAGAGTTTGAAATATTTTAATTTTTTTCATTTAGATGCTTATTTATCTTTTAATTTTTTGAGTAATTGCCATAATTTTGGTATAAAATACATTTTTGAGGAATTTTTCAAGTTTTAGGTATGATCAACTGTTCGAAAAAATTGAAAAAATTTTCAGCAAAAAAATACTCGTCAAAATATGTACATTGGTGAAAGGAGGAGGGGTAAAAAAATGTAAATAAATCAATGACTTTTTTACCTTCAGTTAGAGTCGAAAACACTCCACATTCAATTTTTTCCTATCTAGATTTTTGCCACACGCACCAAATAATGTTCAATATAAATTTCCAAAATTTGAGGACAGGAGCATTTTAAATTTGAGTTAAAAGTGATTTTACGACCAATCTGTACACAGTGCCTTCTCCTCCTCGAAACATAAGAACAATCCCAGTAAATCCTTACGCGGTTCTGGTTCGTTGGAGTCCTCCAGAACACTTGAATGCTGCCGCAGTACGTTACTCCGTGTTTTGGTACACGAAATACGATAATGGGAGCGATGAAGTAAAGGAAAATTTACCATGGAGACAAGTAGATACTTCGGTTACATTACAAGGATTGCTAGCTTTTCATAATTACACGATTTGGGTAAGAAATACATATTGGTATTCGTATATTTTGTAAAAATTGGCGATTTTCAAGAATTTATAACATTTTATACGATTTATTTTCTTAGGTGAAATCATTTCCAGTATCAAACGGAGAATCGATAGCTTTAACTGGGTATTCCAGTAGTGAAAATATTACAGTTCAAACGTACCCAGAACCAGGCAACCTGACCCTGATCAACGTGACTTCTTATTTATTAAATATCTCGTTACCTTCGAATTTAATGGGATTACGGTAAAACGAATGCGTTTTTTCATTCCCCCTCCCCTTCCAAAAAATTTAAAAATTCGTTTTGTTTGCAGATTCGAAGTAGAATTTTTCGATCAAGTGTCCAAAAAATGGGAAACCGTCACGAAAAGCAATAATAATTTCATAGTTCTCAATGGTCTGTTTCCATTAACTCTGTACAAAGTCAGATTAAGAATTTGGTATACGACGGTTTACCCGAAAATATTTCTCTGGGATGGTTTCGAATTTAAAACATTGGGTAAGTAGGTAATTCAACGAATCATTGTAATCATGAATTTGAAAAAATTCAATTATTTCAATGTGTTGATAGGAGATCGACCCAGTACACCAGGTATTCCTGCTCTTCAACATTCCAAAGAAGACCAATATCAAATTGTTTGGGAACCGTCGAATAATTACGGGACCAGTGTCCAAACATATTCATTAGAAGGCAAATATGCTCATTCTGAGCAGCCTCGTGAGGCAGATTTGATGGATAAATATTCAAATTGGACTGTTTACTATAATGGAACAGGTCAATACCTAATACACCTTCAATGTGAATAATTTTAAAGCAAAATTCACCAATTTGTGATATTTTTTGTAGATAATTTTTGGACGGCGATTGGCTTGAAACATAATACCAAGTATATATTCAGAGTACGAGCGAAAAATGAATATGGGTGGAGTGCTTATAGCGAAATCAGCGAAGAATCCGAGCTACCTAATAAAGTTTATAAAATTGTTTTCATGATGGCTATTTTCCTAGCGTTGTTTTGCATATTCGGAGTCATTACGTTGTTCATTTTCTTACAATGTAAATATTTTCATGTAATGTAATATTCCCTCCCCCTCCTGTTTCCTTTTAAAATATTTCCAACTTGATTTTTATATTTGTAGTGTATCGGCGCAAATCATCTAAAAGTAAAAGCGTGAACTTCGTAAAGAATGGAATACTGACGAAAATTTCCAACGGTGATTTCGAATTGGTCAATTTACGAGAACTTCCTTCGGGTACGAATTTCATCAAAAACAGTAACGTGCTCTACATTCCTCAAAACGACAACGATAACATCGACACAGAATTTTCGCAGATGCCTCGTATACTTCGAGAACAAATCACCCTGACTAAATTTCTAGGAAGCGGGGCTTTCGGCGAAGTATACGAAGGTAAAGTTAAAAATCTCCTATACGAGAATATCGAGACCAAAGTGGCAATAAAGGTAAACGATTTGAAAAAATACACGAAAATTCGTTATCACAATTTAACGTAGATTTTTTTCATAGGCTTTGAGGAAAAACGCCACCGAACAAGAAAAAATAGAATTCCTAAAAGAAGCCGAACTAATGAACAATTTCAAGCATAAACATATTCTGCAAATGCTGGGCATTTGCATTGATAACAATCCTAATTTTATTATCATGGAATTAATGGAAGGAGGAGACTTGTTGAGTTATCTTCGATCCAATAGATCTCTTACGGTAATTTCTCATACAAATTGCAAAAAATGAAAAAAACTCAGATTTACAAAAATTGATCCATTGACAGGTGGGAAGTTCCAATTTAACATTTTTAGATTTGCTCGATATCTGCTGCGACGTCGCGAGCGGATGTTGTTACCTAGAAGAAATGCATTTCGTGCATAGAGACTTGGCATGCAGAAATTGCCTCGTATCTTCCAAAGATCCTGCTCTTCGAATTGTCAAAATTGGTGATTTCGGATTAGCTCGTGATATTTATAAAAACGATTATTATCGTAAAGAAGGCGAAGGCTTGCTTCCAGTCAGGTAAATTCATGGACGAAATTAATCGAATTTAAAGAAGAAAATTTAATTATCATCTGTTAATAGATGGATGGCTCCTGAATCTTTAGTAGATGGTGTATTTACTCGACATTCCGACGTGTGGTCTTTTGGAGTTCTGTTATGGGAAGTGATGTCTTTCGGACAGCAGCCCTATCAAGCAAGAAGCAATGTAGAAGTTTTACAATACGTACGGGCTGGAGGTAGACTGAGTTGTCCCGTAAATTGCCCTCCAAAAATGTGAGATGAATTATCACCGAGGTCATTTATTCATCAAAAGAAGAAATTAAAAGAGTTTTTTCTTTCAGGTATAAATTAATGGAAACGTGTTGGAATTTCCAACCGAAAGAAAGACCTACTTTTAAATATTGTCTAAAAGAACTAGAAGAATTGAAAAACGACTGCAGTTCTAGTTTCGTTAATTTAAATTATACGACTTTATTGCCAACAGCAAGTGAGTATACTTTTAAGAAAAAGAAATGTTGAAACAAAGCAAAATTCATATTTGTTTTCCCTCCAATACTTAGATCAAAAAGACACAGATGAGAACAGTGCAACACATACAGAAGACCAAGCTGCAGAACTTTCCAAAACGAAATCATGTACTTCAGTCGAAGAAATCGAAAATGATAATCTAATAGAAACTCAGCCGTCAAGTTTAGAAAAACCCTCGTAAAAATCAAAATTTTTTTATACGAAATTTTTTATAATAAACGTTTTGAAAAATCTTCGAAAATCATTTCAAAAAAACAAATATATTACACAAGATAATAAATTACAAACATTAAGGTACGATAAATCTCACAAAAATCATCCGACACCTCAAAAAGGCATAGGAAATAACCTCAAACACAACACACATTTTTTAAAAACCAACACCAAAATTACGATTTCCTGTAACTTCTCAAAATAGGATACATTAAATCTAAAGCTTGCTGCAATTCGTCTCGAGATTTACCACCGGTGATGACGATTTTACCATTGACAAAAATAAGCATAACCGTTCTAGGTCTAACAATACGATAAATAAGAGCAGGGAATAGCTCAGGTTCGTAACGACTAAATTGAGCATGACTTTCGTTCAGATCTTCCAAACGAATAGGAAATTTTAAATCGCATGTAGCCAGCATGTTATTAATTTTGAAATCTTTCAACTGAACATCGTTGCCGATTTTTTGTAAAATACGAGCCAACTTTCGAGTACCCAAGTTGGCTAATTTTTCGTGCTTGGCTCCACATACGACCATCTTACCGGTAGAAAACGTTAACGCGGTGACTTTGGGGTCGAGGAGTCTAAGAACTGCTCCTGGAAATCGTTTGGGGTTATACTCGGAGAGCCTTAATCGATTATTCACGTCTGTCAGATTCAAAGTGCAGCCCAAGTTTACACTGCAGACGATGTTTTGGATGTAAACGCTGGGACGCACGTCGGCCTCAGCTGGCTGAGTGGATGTCATGATGTACGACTGGGTGCTTTAATGCTTGAGATCGGATTAAATTTGTATACGGAAATGTTAAAGAAGCATTACCTCCGGTGTGCGCAGTTGACTGTCGGTCTCGGTTCTCTGGATTCCAGGTTCAAAACATTGAGGTGGGTGGGTACGATACAAATATACAACTGTCACATTTTCAAAAGATATAAATTACGAAATCAAAAGAATATTTAACAGAACCTGACGAAAATTTTCAAATAATTTTCAATTTCAATTCACCCACTATCTCCAGAAAATTTTCTGATTACGATTACAAGGTATTAAAAACATCAAGGTGCATGATGAGAGTATACGCGGTCTACGACAACAGTTCATACGACAAATCATCAAATAAATATAATACAGTTTTTTTCAAATTCATTTCACAAAAAGTAAACATCATGACAGTGTTATTACATTGAATTAATTTTGAAATTTAATTTTGTTCAATTGATAACCTTAAATTGGATAATCATGTGAAAAATACAAAAAAAAAAGATTGAAAATAAACAATACAATTTTAGTACAATTACTGGTACATCAAACTGAAACAAATAATAACAATCTTGTTTTGTTTTTCACCTTGAACTACTTTTGTTTGTTGACTGTTTCGAAAAAATTTGTAATTTCAGATCAAACTTCTTAGATATTTTTGTTTCAACTCAAGTCAATTAATTAATTTCAAGTGTAAAATTTCGCACTTGGAATTAATTATTACTAAAGCTGAATCGTCAAACTAACATTTTATCGAAAATTATATTTAAATCCATCACCTATATCGCCATATCACTGTACTCTTTCATCACGAGGTAAGCATAAAATTTTCCTTATCAATAAACTGTTTAAAAATTTCTTTGAAAAATTCTATACTCCTTGTAGCTGTAGTTTCATTATTGCAATAATAATATTACGTTCATATGCCATTTCAGATAATCATCGTAAACTTTAATCATGTCATCCAGACCGAATCACCGTAGAAGTCGTGACAGATCTAACGACAGGTCAGTATCTATTTTGCTTCGCCATCAAGACGTTCCTTTAACATTTTTTTGTCATTTTAGGGGCCATCGTAGACACAGATCTCGTAGCCATGACTCCAGAGACGATCGTGACAGACATCATTACAAGAGAAAGTAAGTTTCACTCGTTTTTCTTCCATATTGTAACACTTGTACATTATCTGTGTTATTCTAGGCATTCGCATGACAGACGCGATAGCCCAGACCGAGACAGACACCGGTTCAAACGAGACCGAAATTTCCGTGACGACAGAAAAGAACCAGTTTGGGGCGGCAAAGCTGATTCGCCGGCCAAAGAACCGAAAAAAGATAAAGAAAAACCCAACTTTCAAACGACCGGAAAACTAGCCGAAGAAACAAACACATTCCGCGGCGTCGTAATCAAGTACAGTGAACCTCCCGAAGCACGAATACCCAAAAGAAGATGGCGTCTTTATCCCTTCAAAGGTGAAAAAGCATTACCAGTTTTGTATATTCATAGACAAAGCGGATATTTAATGGGTAGAGATAGAAAAATCGCCGATATAGCTATTGACCATCCTTCCTGTTCGAAACAACATGCTGCTTTTCAGTTTAGACTAGTGCCTTTTAAAAGAGAAGATGGAACTCAAGCGCAGCGCGTTAGACCTTATATTATGGATTTAGAATCGGCCAATGGAACGTTTATAAATAATAAAAAAATAGAACCCAAGAGGTACTACGAATTATTCGAAAAGGATGTATTGAAATTTGGATTTAGTTCTAGAGAATATGTGTTGTTACACGAACATAGTAAGGATTCGGATGAAGATGATGACATGAAAGAGGAACCGGAAACCAAAGAGGAGCCTTTAGAAAGTGAAAATTAATCTTATGTGATTCTTGTAAAATATTCGAATTGTAATATATGTTTTCCATTATTTAAACTAACGACTGATTTATTTAAAAATAAAAAAGTACATACAATATACATTAATAATACGACGAATATTTACAAAAATAACGATAACCCAGCCAACAGAAGTTATTTCTGTTTGTGTTTGCGTAAACTGGGTCGTAAGAAGACTTGCTTAACACCAGCTGCTTGGTTATTGTGGAATTTAAGGTTTTGAGATGTTTCTGAAATCCACGGTGAGTCGAATTGTGTAGTGTCTTGGTCAACCAAATGAGTGTATTTCGTTCTACCACTACGACCGAAGTTTTTGACCTGAAAAAAAAAGAAAAAAATTTGAGGTATTTCTAGAAAAGTGGACTATTTGAAAAATAGTGAATCTACGAACCTGCATAACTTTAGGAAGAATTGTTTTATCGAAGTGATCATCGAGAGTAGCAGTAGCGAAGTTTCTTTTGAAAATGGTATCATCTTTATCCTGTAAATGAAAGATTGTTAGGGACCGTCTATTCTAAAATATTTATCCAATTGGAGAAAAAATTACCAAATAGAAAGCACCGCGATGATAATATTTCTGCATGAATTTGTATTTTCCTTTAACGCTTTTATTAATGACTTGTTTAGGATTCGTGCGTAACTCTTGTCTTCTTTCTTCTTCAGTCAAATTGCGTAATCTTTCTATTTCCATATTTTCACGTTCCATTCTAATAAAAATAGTGCAAAATAAATCATAAATGAAATCATTAAAAGTAGATAATAATTAATTGCTTACTGCTCTCGTTCATCTCTGTCACGTTTATTTCGTTTCATTTCTCTCAATTTCCATGCTTCGTATTCTACTTCATCATTTTCGTCATCGGTATTTACATCTTCAATGCATCCTTCTTCTGATTTATTGGCTGCTTGTTCTTTACGAATTTCTTCCTCGACGAGCTGTTCAATGATATGGTCAAAGAACAATTTCATTAAGTGAAATTATTATTTTTTAAAATATAAAATAAAAATACACACTTTTAATGTATGTCTTCTTCGTTCTTCTGCTTTCTTTTTAGATTCGGCTTCTAATTGTCTTTTACGAGCAGCTTCCTTTTCTAATTCAATAATGGTCATTCTGTCTTTTTTACGAACGAAAACTGGTTTCAATCTGGCTTCGGATTCTTCTTCCGAATCTGTAATTATTTTATGGCATTAGTAAGAAATTGTTAAGCTAATTTTTCTCTCGTAAGAAAGTACGATGCTGGATACCTGTATATTCTTCATATTCCGAAGTTTCCACACCACTTTCTTCGCCAGACATAAACCTCTCATCTTCTTTTTCCAATACTTCGTTCTAAAATTACATAAATGAATCAATTTTCAATCAAATTTGAAGTAACGTTCGTCAAGATAGAATACCTGTTCTTGTTTCTGGTGTAGCACGCGCTGTCTCAACATTTTACGCCGTCTTTCGATTTCTTCATCGCTAAGTTCCTCTTCATCTTCCTCATCGTCACTAACATCCATTTTCTTCTCTTCTTCCTCGCTTTCACTATCCACAGTTTCGGCGTCGTCGGCATGCCTGTAAATATGAAACAATATAGCGACGAAACAAGAGATTTATACGATGAAGGATTTATCTATACCGCCATCGAGCTCTATCTTCGATATCTTCTTCATCGTCTTCCTCTTCTTCTTGTACTTTTCTGTTAATTAGACGACGTAATCTAGGATCTTCGGTAGCTAATATTCGTTCAGGAGGAAGAATAATATCTTCGGGAGGTGGCGATTGTTGTCTTTGTTTATGAGCTTCGATGAAATCTTCCTCCTCGGATTCTTCTTCGCTGCTCGAGACAGGAGCATATTCGGGTCGTTTTCCGGAAACGTATCGATGCACTTTGACTTTTTGCATCGATACCTCCCCTATGCAGAATCATAAGTGCAATTGTCAGTAGAAGTTTAAATTTAATGAGGGTAAGGAAAGATGTACGTACCTTTCTCGTTGAGGATTGGAACAGCTCCAGCGGTACTTTGAATTGGCTCCATATTTTTGTAAGAGTAATTTGACGAGGGGAAAATCAAAATCGAAGAGGATAATGTTTTTTGAGACGATTTTATAGCATATTATTATAATTTAATATTTCATAAAAGTTTACGTTTTGGACAAACGAAGCTTATCAGAAAAATAAATTTCACAGAAAAAAAAACTGGATGGTGAATGTCATTTTTTCATTGGTCCACTTAAAGTTCAAAACAAATTTTAACCAATCAGAGACGATCACTTTTTTCAATTTTATTTAATTTCGTCTGTTATCAGCGTTCAGCGAGAGTAAATTTTTACCCAGTTCGAGTTCAACCGGTGTAAAAATTTCTTATTTTCGTTGAAAAGGCTGCTTAATTTTTTAATTATGCTGTTAGATTCTCATATTATAAATACAGTAAGTTTTAAGCACTCAAATTCCATGTAATCTTGATTAATATTCATTTTAAATCATGAAATTAAAACTCTACCTTCAGGTACCTCCTTCAGTGATCTACATTCCAAACTTTATCAACGCCGATGAAGAAAAAGAAATTATTAATAAAGTGTATTCCGCTCCTAAACCGAAATGGACGCAGCTCAAGAATCGTAGACTGCAGAATTGGGGCGGTATTCCTCATCCCAAAGGAATGATACCGGAAAAAATCCCTGATGTATGACTTCAATTAATGTTGAACGTCTATGAAATTCTACGGTCTACAATAATTATTATTTTCTATGTTCCTGCAGTGGCTGCAAAAGTATGTTGATAGAGTGACTGCTTTACAAGTTTTTCATGAAAAGTCTTCACCGAATCACGTTTTGGTCAATGAGTATTTAGCTGGACAAGGAATAATGGTGAGATTGATATTTCATATTTACTTTGTTTTCATCAACGATGGTTTTACATTTATATTATAACCTCTTATCTTAATTTCAGCCTCATTTAGACGGACCATTGTTTTTTCCAGTAGTTACCACTATTAGTTGTGGATCTCAGACAACTTTGAATTTTTTCCCTTATTCCGGAACCGTGAGTTTCAAATTGAGCTGTTTTGTATACGAACATTTATTGTTTTCCAATATTTTGATGATAGATTAGCGCTTATTTATATTTTTCAGGATACAGAAACTGATACATCTACCAAGAAAGCGTTTTCTTTACTCCTAGAACCTCGAAGTTTATTGGTTTTGAGAAATGAAATGTATGAGAATTATATGCACGGAATCGATGAAATTGAATCTGACGAAATCAACGAACATATAAATAATTTGAATGCTTGCGGCGAAAAGTATACACCCGGAGACAATATTTCCAGAAGTACAAGGATTTCTCTCACAATTAGAAATGTGCCAAAGTGTTCTAATTTTAAATTACGTTTTTGATACCCGAATGTTAATGAATTTATGCATTAAAATTTACATTTATTCATTTCAATTCTTCAACATTATTTTTAATACAAACTGAACAATAGGGTAAAAAATTAAAGTACATATTGAAAATGATCAAAAACTATCTCAAAATAACAGAGACATTTCACACATTTATATTGAAAAATAATAAATCAATTATCTTCCATCATTTCGGGTAAATCCATTTCATCATCGGATATATTAATATGAGCAGTTTCACCATTCTTTTCTTCATTGTCGAGTAAAGCCTGCAACTGGTATAGAGAAGCCACCAAAACATGAAAGTGTTTTCTTCTCATTTCGAGTTTTCTATCCAACTGTTGTTTGGTTTCCTACAAATCATAAAATTCGATTTAATAACAAGAATCAAAACTGTATTACTCATTTTGGTAAATTCAAGTGCTTACTTCAAGCGAACCCAACTCTTTCTTAATGGCGACTAGTTTTTCGTTCGTTTCTTTTCTTTCGGGTTGCTTATCAATGACATTAGCAATAACTTCGTACTCGATACGATTCTTACGATAAATTTTAGCCTTTAGTAATTCTTCCTTTGCTTTCTGAATTTCTAATTTGGTTTTTTCTATTTCCTTCTTTATTTCGTCGGCTAGTTTTCCATAGTTCTTCAATTCGGTTTCGTTCATTTTGGAAGAAATACGTGATTTTTCGAACATATATTCACATTGAGATAACTGGCCCAGTAATCGTTCTTGAATTATTTTACTGTAAAATTAGAAGGTGAAGAACTGCTGTAAGATATCAGCAAATCAACGGTGAAATGTAAATACAATGTGTTTATAGTCATACTAACTTATCACGAGAAGATTCGTTATCGGAATTACACCATTTGACGAATGCTTTCAGCAGCAATGTTAGTCTTCTGTCATCTCCAGTTCCATCCCCATCAATTAGCAAACGTCGCTTGATAACTTCCTCTGAAAAAGCAATGAAAAGCGATTAATTGCGATTTATTACAGCTCATTTGATTGGGTTTTGACTGTCTTACCGTCGCCCATTGCCGGTATTCGTTGATGGTAAAGATCAAAATGGAATTTCGTTTAAAACTTCACTATTTTAAATATTGAAAGTATAGTTCATATTTTCTAAAATTTAATCTTTTAATTAATTTTAAAAGGACAGAAAAAAGCTTGAGGAAAAATTTTGAACCTAGATGGTAGATGAACAAAAAGTTAAAAGTTTGCGATGTTTTGATTCAAATCAAAATAGCACAGAAAAAAAAATAAAAAAATTTTCGTTCGATTTTTTTGACTTTACGTTTTATTAATAAAGGCAGCTTCTATTTTAAATGTTTTCTTTCTTTAGACAGCTGTGAAATTTTTACAATTTTGGCTGAAAATTCAAGCTTTAGAAGCCAACAAGTTTTCATTCCGATTTTCACTCGAGAAGAAACTCGTTTTCGGTGTCGGAAAACCTTTTTAAAAATCGTTTACAGTGATTTTAAGTTGTGAAAAATTAAAAATAATTAACCGATATTTAATTTAGTATTGAAATTTTCCATTTGTTCAATTTACATTAGTTGAAATGGCTCTTCACGTTCCTAAAGCTCCTGGGTTCGCCCAGATGTTGAAAGAAGGAGCACGGGTATGAATCAGATTTTCAACTATTTTCAATTTATGAGTATCGCAACTGTTTGAATTGTTCAATTCCTTTTCTATTTATCATTAAATTAATTAATCATGAACTCTTTTACAGCATTATTCCGGTCTGGAAGAAGCCGTCTTCCGTAACATCCACGCCTGTAAACAATTCGCTGATACCGTACGAACTGCGTATGGTCCCAATGGAATGAATAAGATTATTATTAATCATATCGAAAAATTATTCGTTACCAATGACGCCGCTACGATTATCAAAGAATTAGAGGTAAATATTCCATCATGTTTCGTGATTGAATCGAATTTTGTCCCAATCATATTCACAATGAAAATTTTTGCCAGGTTGAACACCCAGCTGCGAAAATCATTATTTTAGCTTCTCAAATGCAAGAACAAGAAATGGGCGATGGTACCAATTTCATTATTATTTTGGCTGGAGCTTTGTTACAAGAAGCCGAAGACTTGTTAAGAATGGTAAATTAGTATTTCCGTATTTTTTTTCGATTTTTTTAAAAAAATCATATTGACAACGTGTATGTTTCAGGGCCTAACCCCTACGGAAATCGCTTTGGGATACGAATTAGCTGCTGAAAAAGCGTTAGAAATTTTACCATCTTTAGTATGCTACGAAGTAACAGATTTTAAGAACAAAGAACAAGTTGTAAAAGGTATTACAACATCGATAATGAGTAAACAATACGGAAACGAAGGATTTTTGTCGAATTTGATCGCTGATGCTTGCAGTAAGTTTCAAAAATTCTAATCTTTTTAAATAGCAATCATTTTGAAATACTTTACAATTTCTTTTGTTTAGTTTCAATCCTTCCAGAAGACGGTGCTTTTAATGTCGATAGCGTAAGAGTTTGTAAAATTTTGGTATGTTGATTTTTTTTCTCGATTTTGATCAAATTCTTTTACTTATGATTTGAAAAAATTAACTTTTTGTAATTCTTTTAGGGCTCCGGTTTACAAAATTCTGCCGTCGTTCGTGGAATGGTTTTTAAGAAAAATATTGAAGGAACTACTACGAAGAAGAGCCCAGCTAAGGTAGCTGTTTTCACTTGTCCTGTCGATATCGCCACTACAGAAACGACCGTAAGTGAATCTTCATCTATGAAAGTTTATTCAGCTCATGTATTAATTCTTCTGTATATTTAGGGAACAGTATTGATTAAATCAGCCGACGAATTAATGAAATTCAGTCGCGGAGAAGAAAACCTGTTAGAAGAACAAATGAAATCCTTGGCTGATGCTGGTGTCGATGTCGTAGTTGCCGGAGGCAAATTCGGCGATTTAGCTTTACATTATATGAACAAGTATAACATGATGGCTGTAAGCCTGCAAAGTAAATTCGATGTTCGACGAGTCTCCAGAACAGTCAACGCTACTGCTCTACCGAAAGTGGTAAATTTCACGAATTCTCAATCTAATTAATTCGATACTCTCAAATTCGTATTAATTTTCGTGTGTTTTGGACAGATCACTCCTAATAAGGAAGAATTGGGCTATGTTGATTCCGTTTATATCGACGAATTAGGTGATACCCCGGTGGTAGTTTTTAAACAAGACGGTAACGATACTCGAGTATCCACCATTGTCATTCGTGGTGCTACCGATAACTACATGGATGATATTGAACGAGCTATCGACGACGGAGTCAATACTTTCAAAGGCGTTACTCGTGTATGTATCTATATCTACAAAGATGTGTTCTAACTTCTGCTTACTCGATACAAAATGATACTTAAAATTTGTATTTTATTAGGATGGAAGATTCGTCCCTGGCGCTGGCGCCACCGAAATCGAGCTAGCTTCGAAAATCGCCCAATACGGAGATTCACTTCCCGGATTAGAACAATACTCAGTGAAAAAATTCGCCACAGCTTTAGAAAGCTTTGTTAAAACGTTATCCGAAAATACCGGCGTTAAAGCGAAGGAAGTCATTTCTAAACTTTACGCTACCCATAATGAAGGCAAACAAACCTACGGATTCGATATCGAGGTATCTATTGATCTCCTTTCTTCATCAGTTCAATTTTACCATTCAAAATTCTAATCTCGTGTTTTATTTTTCAGGGCGAAGGTCCAAATTGTATCGATGCGAGCGAGGCTGGTATTTTGGATTTATATTTAACCAAATACTGGGGTTTGAAATACGCTACCCAAGCTGCCTGTACCGTATTACAAGTCGATCAGATAATATTAGCTAAACGAGCTGGAGGTCCTAAACCGCCTCAAGGTGGCGCCGTCGATGATGATTAATTTATTCGTTTTATAACAATTTGTACTTCGTTTTATAATTACCTTTGTTCTTCATTAATGCACTGTAATTCGTTCTTTTTCCTTTCCTCGACATTAAAATAATGTAGAATGTTAACATTGAAAATTTTATAAGCATTTTTTTTTTAAATAAAAAAACCTTAACGAATATTTTAAGATTTTTTTTCTTTTTGATAATCCATCTTGCTGTATTAAATCTGTTTTGTTCCAAAAAATACAGAATCTATTTTGTATTTTTGTTCAAGTTATTTCATTCTGGCGGTGTTGTGAAGTGGACAAAAAATTACGTAATTAAAAGTAGAACCGCACGCCGCCGAGCCCGCGCCGCCGCCGCCGGTGAAATGTGGACGCCGCCGCTTTGAGCCAAATTACTCGGCGCGCCGCTGGCCGCCGCCGCCGATAACAATCGGCGGCGTCAGTTCGGCGTGGAGTTTTTTTACTTTTTTTATTACAAAAATATGAAAAAATATACATTTTTTCGCTCTTATATCAAGCAATATTTTTCAAAAAATTTCGCCCTCGCTTCGCTCGGGTAGTATTCTCATCATTTTATTTTGAAAATTGATGATTTTTTATTGATTTTTCAGTCAAAAATCACTGATTTCTCAAATAATCCCCAATTTGTTTAGAAAAATCAATAATTCTGACTGAAAGATCTGTAAAAAAATGACTGATTTGAAATTTGACCCCTTGACCCTATTTTTTTTATAGGAAATACCGTTTGAAGTTTGATCAGCATATTTTTTGGGCAGATCACGAAAAAAATGGTAAAAAATTCCATCACCAAAAGATTTCTCTCAATCTGTTTTTTTTTTTTTTTTGGTTGCACATTTCGTTTACAATTTTCATAACTTTTGACACTTGAAGTCGATCTTCTGAGGAAAGGAAGGATTCTATAAAAATGAATAGAACATCAATATTGAAGAGCCAAAAATTCCCTTTTTGTCGAGCTCGATTATCTAGCTTCTTCTTGAATAAGAAAAGATAACTTTTCGAGCTATTTTAATTGAAAGTTTAAAATTCAACTTATTTTATTATAAATCTGAAAAACTAAGCCTCACAAGAGAAAACCAATTCGATTAATGGGGGAAAAAGGAGGCTTGGTTTTTGAAAAATTATCAATAAAATGAAAAAGGTTGAACTTTCAGTTGAAATATCTCAGCTTTTCGCACAAAAACTAAGAAAATATTCAACAAAAAATTCAAAAAATGTTGAAAAAATTTTCGGTGATGGAATTTTTTATTATTTCTTCCATGATCAGCGCGAGAAGTTCCATAAAAATCACCCATTGCATTTTAAAAGTTTGAAAATGATCGCCTGAGACAAAGAACCGCATGGCGCCGCTCCTGCGCCGCCGCCGCCGATAAAATGCAGACGCCGCCGCTTTGAACCCAAATATTCGGCGCGCCGCCGGCCGCCGAAGAAAAAACCCCAAACGCCGCCGCCGAGAAAAAGACCGTCGGCGTGCGGTTCTAATTAAAAGCATTTATTTAATTTAAAAAAAAACTGGATAGATAAATAATAATATGATATCATGGCCTGCATCGTTCCAAAAATCGAGGATACAAGCAGACATCCCTTATGTGATAACGGTTAAGCAACCAACATAAAATTCTCTCCAATCCAAGACCAAAACCTCCATGAGGACATGAACCATACTTCCTCTGAAAATCAAAATCACTAATTACAAAAAATTCTACTCCTTGTACCGAGAATATTCACCAAGATCTAGTACCTGATCGGAATACCAATAATAAGGGGTTGGATCGATACCAGCATTTTTGTAGCCTTGCATTAGTTCATCGTAATCCCATATACGCATAGATCCTCCGACTATTTCTCCAACATTGGGTAGCAAAACGTCGACCTGTAAAATCAAACTTATTTGACTACCTGTAGCCAATTTGCTGTCCTATTTCAACATGAACACTTACAGATTCAGTTAGTTCCTTATTTTCAGGACATTTGGACATATAAAACGATTTAATTCCAGCCGGAAATCGGCACAACATTATGGGCTCGTTAATTAAATCTGTCATTTTTCTTTCAGGCATTTCTGGAATATCTTCACCAAATACGTAAAAGCTACCGTCTTCTTTAGTGATGTTGTTTTCACGAAGAAATTCAATGGCTTCCGAATAGTCCATTCTTTTGAAAGGTTTTTTAGGTGGCACGAAATTCTAAATAAAAAATAAATCATTCAAACGAATAATTCGTGAATAAATTTACTCATTCGGAACACTTACGGGGTTCAATTCGTAAACTAGATCTTTATATGGAGATTTTAATATTCTATCGACAACGTCGCAAATCATATTCTCTATTTTGTTGAGTAAGTCGTCAAATGTAATGAAAGGATATTCGGCTTCAACGTGGGCATACCTAGAAATACCGATAGATTAAAAATTCATCATTTATGCAACATACGATGAAGCAAGAAATAATTACTCTGCTAAATGCCTCCTGGTTCTACTTTGTTCGGCACGATAGCTTTGAGCGATACAATAAGAGTCGCCGATGGCGGCCAAACTCGTTTCTAAATATAATTGCGAACTCTGAGTTAAATATGCTTCTTCACTGAAATAAGAAAAAAATATCAAAAACGAGTTCGAACAAACTGGAATGAAAAAAAAGGGACAGATTATTCAAGTACCCGAAATAATCTAATTTAAATAACGTTGATCCGCCTTCAACTTGAGTTTGGACCATCGTAGGAGGATGAATTTCAGTAACTCCTTCGCTTAGAAAATGTTCTCTGAACGCATGAGTGACAGCAGCACGTAATCGTAATACGGCGGAAGTCTAAAAACACCACAATTAATGATGGAAAATAAAATTTGGCGTCGATTGAAATATTCGTATTACGTTTTCTCCACGAATCATTATATGTCTGTTATCTAATTGAACATCTGGAAGAGCTTCTTCGTTTAGAATAGTATCCGCACCACCGGGCGGTGAAGAACCGATTAATTGCCAATAGTCTACTTGTAATTCGACTCCTCCTGGAGCCTATGGGGAAAATGAGCAAATGAATCGATACTGCAATGGAATTTGTGATTATTGTAAATTGTAATACTTACAGTTTTACCTTCTGGTACTTTGAGGATTTTTCCATAAAGCAATACACTAGCTTCGGTGGCTAAAGTAACGGCATCATAAGTCTGACTAAGTTTTTCAGTCAGGACAGATTGCAAAAAACCTGTACCGTCTCTCAACGTGATGAACATAACAGATTCTAAAAAAAATTTCAAAATGAGTAAAAAGTAACTTAACGATAAAGTAATAATTGAAATTAATTATCAATTACTTTGTTTTCGTAATCGATGAACCCATCCAAATACTTTAATCCTTTGACTTTCGTAATCAACACAATGCTTGATTTTGATCAGTTTCGCTTCCGGCAATGAGGTATCTTCGCTAATGGTGATTTTTTTAGCATCTTCTAAATTTTTCACCCTTTTCTCAGCATCTTCTTTCTCTTTAACTTGTTTGCCAGCTGTTTTGAATTGCTCTCGTTGCCATATTTTGTAAATTTTCTTATATTGTGATTTAGCAACTGGTTCGAATTTCTGCAAGGACACAACTGAGTGAATTTTCGCAATTGTATGAATTTCATTAAATAATATGCAAGTTTACCTCTCCTTCTACTTTAGAGTCTACGTAGATGGGTGGAAAAGGTTCTTTGCCGGCGAAACGCATGGCATGTAGGACAGTTTTGAAAGGTTTACTTTCACTTCCGTCTCCCTTTTCGTCATCACCGTAATGTTCGGAAGTGTAAATTATACCTTTGAAAATATTTGGAAACAGAGATCGGTAAGCAAAAAATAGTTTAGAATCAAATAGGTACAGCAATAAATTGTTTTCTAGATATGATTTTACTCACTTGATTGCTCCGCTTCAGACATTTTTATCGAGTAGAGTTCAACTTATCTATACAGTGGGTGTAATTACACGCGAATGATGAAACTTATACGAGATTTGACAATATATACTACGTTTTATTTGCCACTTTGCAAGTACTTTTCAATTTTTATTAATTTATCAATTATTATTTCGTAATCAGAAAAACACGACTTGCTTTTTTTTGACTTGAAGGGCCTAAGATGTGTTTAAAAGTTTGCAACTTTCGTACTTTGGATCAAAAATGATAAATTATATTCTGATCATTTTAATGAAATTAAATCATGGTGAGGCTTCATTGTCGAATTTTCTTCAAATTTCGATTAACAAAAATCGTATAATTTGATAATATTTCAACGAAAATATCAAATTAAATGGATTATTTGATTAATAGCCTCCTCGAAAACAAATTCCATTACGAAGAAACGAAAAATGAAACGAAAACACACGTCATTTTTTACCTCACCACAAAAAGAATTATCAAAATGTGCAAAATAGTCCAATGAAAAGTAAACAAGCTCGTGAAAGTTTTGTCCTTATCAGTGCAAAGTTTGATTCGCTAAGCTCAGTTTCTTTGGAATTTATATTTCGAATTCGATCAATAAAAACGCTATTTATAAAATTCTACAAGTTTAATCGACCTTTTTCAACGATGAAATCGTCAAATTGATACCTACCGACGGATTTCAACCCTCGAGAAAGGCAATATTCAACATCTCGCTGCGGTCTGGAGTAAAATGGTAAATATTACTATATTTGGTAAAAATATGTCAAGTAACCTCCCATCTTCACTGATGTATTTTTTTACTACAGAACGAAGAAGTAGAAAACGTCCGTGTGGTAGCCAGGGTTCGACCCTTGAGCTCGAAAGAACTAGAGCGAAAATGTCGCTCGGTTGTCAACGTCGAAGCTTACAACAATTCGATCTACGTATTCAATCCGAATTCAACTCAACGAAGTATTCCGAAAACCTTCAATTTCGATGTGGTTTTCGACAAGGATTCAAAACAGGTCAGCTTGATCGTAATTTTCGTCGAGAAATTCGTCTATTTCTGTAATCTAAGGATGCGATAATTTGGTTACAGATGGATGTATATAATGAAATAGCTCGTCCTGTAGTTGAAAAAGTACTGGCTGGTTATAACGGAACGATATTAGCTTATGGGCAGACTGGAACTGGTAAAACTTTCACTATGGAAGGTATTAACGCTGAGCCAGAATTGCGAGGAATTATTCCGAATTCTTTTGCCCATTTATTCGGACACATAGCGAAAGCAAAAGATGATATTAAGTAAATTAATTGGAATTATTTTTATCTACTTTGAATTTGTTTTGTAATCATATCGATGTTGCAGATTCTTAGTTCGAGTATCCTATTTCGAGATATATAACGAAGAAATCCACGATTTGCTGAGCAAAAATTGTTATTCTCAGAATCTAGAGATAAAAGAACGTTCTGATATTGGAGTCTATGTGAAAGATTTGTCTACTTTTATCGTTAACAATGCCGAAGATATGGAACGTATTATGATGATGGGAAATCGTCGGAGTACGTCTTGTGAAATCGTGTTTTTAAATACTCATTTCTCTAGCTGAATTCATTACATCTATATTTTTTCAACAGGAATCAGTGCTGCTACTGCGATGAACGCAGCCAGCTCTCGTTCTCATGCGATATTCTCCATAACCGTCGAAACGAGTAAGACAGGCTCGGACGGTAGACAACGAGTTAAAGCTGGACGACTGCATCTTGTCGATTTGGCGGTAAATATGATCATTTTTGCGGAACCCGATTGAAAAACAATTCATCAATAATATTTTTCTAGGGTTCCGAAAGGCAAAGTAAAACAGAAGCGACTGGACAACGGTTCAAAGAAGCTACCAAAATTAATTTATCGTTGTCTACGTTGGGTAACGTAATATCAGCTCTGGTTGATCGGAAATCCTCCCATATTCCGTATCGTAATTCTAAACTGACTCGAATATTGCAAGATTCTCTTGGAGGGAATGCTAAAACCGTGATGGTATTTATTTTTAATTCAGCTGAATCATCGTTATAAGATTGTGAACATATTTTTTATTTTTATTTTTTTTCTAGTGCGCTACCATTAGCCCTGCCGATTATAATTACGATGAAACTATTAGTACCCTGAGATACGCTAGTAGGGCTAAACTTATTCGTAATACCGTCCATGTGAATGAAGATCCCAAAGATGCACTATTGAGACAATTCCAGAAAGAAATCGAATCATTGAAGAAACAATTGGAAGACAATAGTACGTATTTTAACAATAAGGTCGTTTCATCACACTTCGACCCGGTTTCGACCCTTGGTCTTGCGATTTTGTTTAAATTTTTTTGAGACAATGAGTTTGAATATTGACTTGGCTTTTGGATTTGACTTCTCCTTTTATTCCCACCTCAAAGACCTGAAATTCTCTCATAAAATTGAAAAGGGGACCGAATCGAAAGACCAATGAGGGTTAAAACCTAATCAAAATGTGATTGGATGATCCAATATTAATCACATAAATATTTCGATGTAATTTTTAAATAATTGATGAACTTCTAGAAGAGGAAGCAGATAAAGAGGATTTAGAAGAAATTTCTATCCCTGTTGTTAAAAATATGGACATGGAAAAAAGCTTGGACGACGACGAATTAGGCGAGAAGGTCAAAGAAAATCCCGAAGCTCTAGCTCACGAATTAGAATTGAAAAACGTCCAGTATGAAACTCATCACCGTATTTTCCCTATATTTTTCCATTTCTACATAATTTACTTTTTTCAGAAATGAAACCGAAGAATTGAAAAGGAAACTGGAAAGTTTGGAGAAGAAAATATTAGTTGGAGGAGAAAACCTCTTGGAAAAAGTAGAAACTCAAGAACAACTTTTAGAAATGGCTGCCAAAGAACTCGAAGAACGAAAAACTCGTGAAGACCATCTCAACGAACAGATAAAGCAAAAAGAAGTCAGTACTTTGCAGTTTCACTTGAAATTGAAATACGTATTTTCATTTTTTTTTCATCACGCTGATTGTTATATTTCCAGTATGAGAGATTAGACGCCGAAGAAAAATACTCCAGTTTACAAGAAGAAGCTACAGCTTTGACTAAGAAAATCAAAAAAGCTCAATCGATGTTGATGTCTAACAAAGAAGAATTGAAAGATTTATGCCATGAAAACCAAAGAGAAATGGAAGGATTGTTGGATAATATTCGTCAACTAAATAAAGAATTAGGTTACCTCGACGCTATTGAAAAATTCTACATTCCTGATGATTATCGAGTTAGTTTCACTGCATAATTTTCTTTTATAATTCGTTCTCCGTTTTAATTACATTTTTGCGTAGGAATTAATCGAACAACATGCCCATTGGAACGAAGAAATAGATGAATGGGAATTGAAATGTGTCGCTTATACAGGAAACAATATGAGAAAAACATTACCTCAATCGAATTCTCAGTCTAATTTCGAGGTATGCTCTTGATCATTTTCAAATTTTTGCCTTTTTCTAAAATTATTATTCGATTAAGAAATTATTGTTTTGTTCAGATTCCTCCACCAGATTTATCATTCGTTTATAAGATGTACCCTTCGACTCGTCATCACACCGGTCGAACTCGAACAAAATCAGCAAAATAATCGCAACGAATTAAACCTCTTACTTTGTATCTAGTCGCTTGGAGTATTATTGTTTTTGTTACCTGCGTTTTTCGTTTCCTTTTTTATTGTGTGCTTGGCTATAGCTATTGTATCGTATGAATTTAAACTGCAATAAAATAATATGAATTTGTTATAATAATTATTCAAAGTATCGAACGATTGAATAATAACAATTGAGTACAATAAATCACAGAAAAAGGCCACATAATTCTATAGAATAAAATAATTAATAAAAAGTAAGTTGGCAGGAGGGAATCCAATAGCCATTTTCATTTTTGGTATGTCTTTGGGACAGGTGTATTTTATTTATTTCCATTATCCCGAAATCGAAATCTTTGTACAACTGAAAAGAAAAGTAACAAGTTAATTTACCGCTTGCTTTTTCGATGAAATTTGAAAGACTTTACCTCTATAATTTTACTGGCATCGAAGAAATACCATTTACGGTGCTTATTACTTGATTCACGACGACCATAATCTTCGACGGGCGTTTTTTTCGATAAGAAAATCGAACTCATCAACGTCATATGCAACTTGACACTTTCTCTACTCCTTTCAACTAAACCTATAAGAATTGATTCGAATTAAAATCATGATCTGAACGTAAAAATCGCTTTAAAAAAATCAGCCTACCTGCATCGACAAAATAATCCGATATTCTATCAACCAACTCTTGAAGGAAACATCCAGAAGGATCCTCTACTTTCCCATAAAGCACTTTTACTTCGCTAGGATCGTCGTTCATTACTTCTAGTCCACGAACTCGTACCCTCAGAGCATGACCATGAAACATCGGACTAGAATTTTAAAGATCAAATAAACAAATCTAATAATTCTTGATAAAAAATAAAATGAAAAATTACTTTATTATATCTTCTTTGCAAGAAATCATGACATTAGTTGCTAAATCTCTTTCTTCAGCGTCGGCTAACAGCACGACCACAACAGTTAAATGAAGTTTAGCTGGATCTTGAAACAGGCCTTCACAAATACCGGGATTTTTTCCGCAAGTTTCCAACACTTCTTCCTGAAAACATTTCAGTTCTATTTTACTTTTTTCAGATACATTAGAATAAATATTTTATGATCCAATTACTGACTTTAAAACGTTTAAAATTGTTGACAACTTCGGCACCCGTCATCGGTATTGAAACAAAATGAGTGAAAGGTGATTTAGCTCGAGCAGTAGCAACCAGTGTTTTAATTCTTCGACACGCAGCTAACACAGATACTCGATTTTTGCCCTTGATCTCTGTAAAAATTAAAATATCAGCAACGATGTCTGTCAATCTCGATCGAAAAAAAAATGGAAATATCGAATCACTTGCCAACTTTGCCGGTTTCGGTCTTCTTCGGAACATCGATCATAGTTTTTGTTTCATATTCTATACGTTGTCTCGTTCCTCCTCTAGGACCGATAATAACTGAATGATAATCTCTATAAAAGAGGAAAGATACATCATGAGATAATCGGTCTTCGGATGTGAAATTTATTAAGTTGAGAAATTACTTGGGAACGTGCAACTGCAGTAGATAATATCCATCGTCTAGATACTCGATTTCTACGTCACCTTCTTCGGCGTCGACGATTTCTCCACCGCATTCTACTTCTTTTTCTTCATCATCTGTAAGGGTTCATTATCAGAATTGAATACAATAAAAATTACGATAAAAAGTCTTACCGCCGAATTCTACGTAAGGGGTTGTTTCGGCGTTTTTCAGGACGTTGAAGTCATCACTGTAATTTACTCGGTACGGTATACCGTCGATTATTTCAATTTGGGGATTAAGTACGTCCATTGTCACAGCCTTTAGCTTTAGCTACAAATTAAAGAGACTCACAAGAAATTACCGTACAATCATAATCATAAAAAATATGTAATGTGATGTTGTAAATTGCCGAAATCGGACTTAGGACATCGGTGCGCTTATCTGCTGCTCAAATTTTTTTTAAAAATCAACAAATGGCTCAAGGTAAAAAATAAAACAAGGTTTGTAATCCGTTTAACCAGAAGTACCACATTCCAGATTCAAATTGTATTTAATTTTTTTCATTTTTGTATTGAATTTGGGAAGATTTGTTACAAAAATATCAAATGATTTAAAAAAAATTGCGAAAAATTAATCATAAATTATTTTTTTTGCAAACTGTACTGGAAAAAATCATTTTCAATTTATTCGAACATTTGTCGTACGTTAGATTTTCAAAATGTACCCTCCCTGATAGTTTTTGATACTTTGAAGATGAAAATTGCGGAAAATTTGAAAAAAATGGTGAGATTTGAGATTTAAAAAAATAAGTATGAAAAAATCATTAAGTGTATGGCGATTGGCGAAATACTTAATATTTCTCAAGTCTTTCTCTATTCTCTTCTCTCCTTATAAAGATTTTTTTTTACCAAAAAGGAATTAAACAAATTTACGTAAAATTTTCTAAATTCTTAATAAAATGAATCATTCCTACGTTGTGTAGTGTAATACTTGGCCAGTTCAATGTTGTAAACTCCATTTACCTGCTTCACTCTCATTTTGCAACAAAGAGAAATTTTCAAAATTTTCAAGATCAAAAAGTGAGGATTTTCTTTTTTTTCTCTCAAAATTTCAACGCTTGTAACTTTTGATTCGAACAAGATCGGGGAGTGAGATTTACGCTATTGGAAAGATCGACGTTTTCTCTTCAAGAAACATTGCTAATAATGGTACCAAAAGAGGACAAGTTTTTTAATTATTCACGAAAATAGAAAAAATTGTCAACTTTTTAACACCTTTTTTTCAAATATTTAATACCTGTACACCTGAAAAAATAATCAATCGAACAGAAAGAATTTAAAGAAAGTGGGCTATACGTTGTCGCAAATCGCAGCTTTCCACCTATTTTGGTTGTCAAAAGTGCTGAACAAAATTCAAAAAAATTATTTTGAAGAGCATAACTCAACTTCTGCAGTTCAAGAGTCAAGCAAACATAACATAAATACTTGGATTCAGGATGAGTTGCCTAATCTCTAGTTGAAAGGAACACAGACAGCTATGAAATACCCCGTTTAAGTTTAAGTATAACTATTCGTGACATGGTTATCAGATTATCGATCTATTTTTTTTTAAATTCAAAAATAGCAAAAGTCATTTATCCTATCTCACATTGATCTAATCCATTATTGATCCGATTCAGTTTCACGAAATCAGTAAGTACCTTCAGATCGTCTATTTCTCTACTGGAAAGACACACATATCTCCACAAAACGGCGAAAATAGTGTGTGAATCAATTTCTATTTTTACTAATTCATTTTGATTCAATAATATTTGAAATGGAATTTTCATTGTTAAATGCTACCCGAGCTGCATTTTTTTTTTTCTAAAGAATTGTTTTCGATAGTTCTTCTGCATTAAAATAAACTAATAAAGACATTTCTAGCAGGATTATAGAAAGTGACGAATTAAAAAAAATTTCTAACTTCAAAAAATTATTAATAACTTGAAAATTTGAAAAACTGTCACATTTTAAAAAATTAGAAAATTTGTGTAGGTAAATAGAGGTACCTACTTAAAAGTGGGAGAAAAATAAAAAACTATAAAATATATTTTTTCAATTGAAAAAACAGAAAAAATTGGTAAAAATTTAAAATTTACAAAATACCAAGTAGAAAATTATAAAATTAAAAAAAAAAACAAAAAATAATTTCGAATCGGATAGAACGAATAACGTTTGCTATTTTTGATATTTTTTTTAAAAATTGGACCAATATCGGATTGGATAAATCTACATTGGATCAATCACTGGTCTCTGAGGTTGAGATGGAAACTCTAAAATTGAGTGCATTTTTCAAAGGAATTACGAAAAAAAAATCCCCTCCTATTCCGAAGAAAAAATATTTTGGAATGACCAAAATCTGCAAAATTTTTCGAGCGAAGCGAAGTTGAAAGATCAAAGATTAAAATTTAGCTAAAGTGTGATGGAAATGATGAAATGACATGTTAGCCGTTAGGAAAGGAAAGTAGACGAGCAAAGGAGCAATGAACAAAAAAATACGATACTACACTTTTCTTGATAGTAGAAGTTCATGGAAGACAGCTAGGAAAGGAATTAGGAATGTGCGTGTTTAGACTTCACAACAACCTGGTCAAAATTGAAATTTCACTCCTATTCCTCCACTTACCCTGAGGTTAACATAGGTACAACTTCCGAGCTACTTCCCCCTTCCTGCATCATTTTTTTTAAAAATGCAAAAGGATTATTTCTAAACTATTAAGTAGGTAACTAGGTATCCAATTATTTTAGGAAAATACCGAATTTAAATTTAAATTTTACTTGCGTCACCCAGGAAAAAATAAACTCACTCATGAAGTCGTGATGTCGTGATTAATGTTTTTTATTGAACTGGTTTAGGTAGGTACATCTACTTACACACAACATGTGCAACAAAAATAATGGTTTATCAATTTCAAATAATGCCTAATTATTAAAGTACGAGTTATCTTTTTATTTGCAATGAGCTTTCGTATAGAAGACAAAAGAAGAAAACAATAACAAGTGCTATGCGGTGTTATTTGCAGCTTAAAACAAATAGGTGTCATAACCACATTACCATCATCCTCAATTGATTCTCTTATACTCGTATTTTTTAAATACATAATCTTATCTTATTATCTTGTCACGTACATACGTCTGAAAAATTCGCAAATTATAACTTATTTACAGACACGTTTCCATTTCTAAAAAAAATTACCTACTTGAATAAAATTCTTTGAGTATAATTCCATCAGTGAGCCATATCCTTATAGATAAGATTAACAATCTAAACCCCCTCATTTACCAAAAAAAATTATGAAAAAATTGATTGTTTAAATACCTATCAAATACTTGAGTACGGAATGGTACAGATCAAGATAGGTATCCAATTGTAATTCAAATTTTTACATGCATACCGGTAGACGTACTTGTATAAAATACCCAATTTTTGGAATAATTTATCCATTTTGCGGTTCGGTTTCCCCTTTAGAAGAGTTCAAGTGCATATAATTATTTAATAATACTGATTTTTAAAATGTTCAATCAATTATTTAACAAAAGTTTAATCAAAGAAGTAAGTGTTCAGTCAAATTGTACCTATCAAGATTTTTTTAAAGAAATGATTTTTTTAAAACTATTTTTTTCTACAGATATTTTTTGTCTTTGTGGCCTTATTGACATATTTATTGGTTGGAATTAACCGCTCGTATTTGGCATTTTTATTTCATCAATTAGATTTACCAGATTCTTCAATTAAAATTGACGAAGAAGACAAATCCTGGATAGGTACATTTTTCATAAGACAAACGTATTTTATATCAACTTGAATCAAAAATGAAGTAGAGGATTCCGAATTCGTGGAATAGGATCTAAACACTCTTAGATGTTACAGAAGTCATTCAATTTTCCAAAAATTAAGAGAGGCGGAGCTTTTGGATTTATGACATACGATTCTTTTTTAGTCTGATACCTATGGTAGTTTTCAAAATTTTCCAGCTGAATGGGCGAAGAGCGAGATTAAGTTGCAAATCAAATGGGAAAAAAGTTCAAAAATTGGGTATAATATACTGTTCTCCGAACTTCAAAATCCTGCCAAAGGAATACAAAAAAGATTGAACTTTTTGGTCAGCAGAATTCGTATCCTCGATGATTTTTGAACCGAAAATTATTTTTTTCAAATTTTTTCCAATTGTTTTCGATTCTCCTGAATCGATTTCTGGAGTTATTTTGACCTCAAACTGAAAAAACCTACCCTCAGGAATTTTTTGGACTATTTCGAAACCTGATGCAAAACTGGTTGAGGGGTGGCCAAAATTGAAATTTTTTAAATTTTATCGAGTGGGGTATCAAAATCCATATTTCTTTACGTTCTACGTAAATTCGTTTTTGAGATCATTTCTACTTCAAAACCAAAAACTTTTTCTTTGGGGAGGGAAAGAAGCGCGTTCAAAATTGAAAACTTCTACCCCTCTCTTGAGGATCGGTTTTCACCTTTGAGTAAACCCGACCCCTTTTCCATTTTGCAAAACATTTTTTTTCTTTTACTGTACTATTTTTAAATCTTGAGTCATGCAAGAAATGAGCAAGTCTCTTTTTGAAATATTTAATTTTTTGTTGATTACTTGCGACTTTTTCATTACTCATTTCAACTTTTGAGAATTTTATGCAAAAATAAAAGACCAAATGAAAAAACCAATCCCGCATTCGTGTTCAGCAGGTCAAAATACCCCGATAACACCCTTTTTGCGATCGTTTTATTTTAAATCTCGAAATTCGCTTTTTCTGTCATGAAAGATCAGCAAAAAAAGTGAATTTTGAAACTTTAAGCAAAACTGTTGCTATTATGAAAAGGGCGTTTGCCGGGGTATTTTGACCTGCTGAATACGAATATGGGATTTTTTTCTCCATTAGGTCATTTCTTCACTAAAAATTCGCCATTTTCAAATTTGAATCGGGTCCCTCAAGCAAGAAAATTACAACAGACAAAAATTAATGCCATATTCGAGTTCTATGACCCAAAATTGGTCAGAAATCGATATTTTTCCGATTTCAAAAATCATATGTATATTCGGGCTCAGCAGGTCAAAATACCACGGATATAGAATGGTCATACTTAACTCCGAAAGGAAGGGGGTAAGAGTCCAACATTTTGTGAAATTTTTTTTCTTGTAATAGATGTACATCACTTGAGGTGTTTTTAAAATCCAAAGGCGCCAAAGGCCAAATTCACTCCTTATCTGGCCTTACTCTTTTGAAAGAAATTGATATATTTCAGGAAATTTAACAAGTGTAGTTTATAAATTTTCAAAATTGACCATTTTCTATAAAAAGCTTGGTAATATTTCGATTTAAAAAAATATATACCAATAGGTAATTTTCGTAATAAAACAGTATTTTTTTTTTAAATATTCAATTTATTTTAGAAAATGACACTTTTTTATCAATTGGCTGCAATTGGCTTCCGTGAGCTGAATATTATGTAAGAGTGGGAAAAAATGAAAGTACAAGTAGGTAGATGACACTTTCGAGTTTTTTTTCAAAAAAATTACATCCATTTTTGAATAAACTATAATTATTTTCAAGGATTGTCAATTTGTTTTAAAAAAAGTCAATTTTTCAATAAAAACAGATTTTTGGACCCTCTCCCCCTCCGTAGGTGTGTTAAGATCCCATTTTGATGATTTGCTATTAGAAAAAAATAGGAGTTCTCATTATTGTAACTTATTCGGATTTTTAAATGGTAGTCTTGAACTTTTGTAGTGATCATGAAAATTTGAGCTTTCACCGAAAAAGTTCAACCTTGAGTTTATCAAAATCTGATCATCGATTTTGAATATCCTATTAATTCTTTTCAGAACATATACACGTACAACCGATCTGGAGGTATGAACCTTTAAAAACACAAAAAATCGCAGCCCCCCCCCCCCACCCTCAGTAAGATTAGCGATGAAAATGATTCAGGTTAGGTATTTCAATAGACCATCAAAAAAAGGAAACTCGTAAAAATTTGAGCAATTTCGAAAGACTCAACTTCATTTTTGGTTCGAAGTGATCCTATGCAATAGGTCGAACGTCATAAGTCATTCAAGTTGCATAACAAATTTATTCAAGGCGACGAGAATTCATATTCATCTTTGACTTTTTAAAATTTCAGCCAGTTTCGTCAGTTTGCTAAGTCCATTAGGATGCATAATATCTGGTTTATTTATGGACATGTTGGGAAGGAAATTATTCATTCAAATCATATTCGTACCATTTATATTATCATGGCTTATGATAACATTCGCAAAAAGTGTATCATTAATCTACGCTGGTATAATGATACAAGGCATTAGTGGAGGTATAATTTTCAACTATTTCTACCATACGACTCGAATATTCTCATTATTTGATATAATTTTTCCAGGAATGTCTTTCTGCGTAGCAACCTACATCGCTGAAATTTCAATTCCACATCACAGAGGAGCCCTCCTCTCCGTCATTGAAATAATGTACAGTCTTGGCATACTAATTTCAAACGTGCTGATGTATTATTTCAAATGGAATTCAGTCTCTATAGTTTTCGTAGCCTTATCAATATTTGGGTTACTCATGACTGTATTTTTACCCGAATCTCCAGTTTGGTTATACTCGAAAGGCAAACACGATAAATCTATCGCCATATTATGCAATATCAGGTGCCTACAAGATTACGAATTACAATCAGAAATACGCGAGATGGAAATGTCATGTTGTCAGAAATTCAAAACGTGTTCCAAACAAACTTTCCGGAATTGCCTCAAAGCCTGGAAACCATTCGTTATTTTATCCTCGATGTTCATAATACTCCAGAGTACCGGATACCCAATCATGTTAGCTTTTACAGTGACTATCGTCGATCGTCTAAATATTCCTTACCAAAGTTCCTCCATAGCTGTCTTATTTGCAGTTAGCATTTTTCTAGGGAGTCTAACTACTCCTTATTTTATGCATAAATTTGGTAGGAAAATAATATTGGCTTTATCTGGTCTGGGAATGGCTATGTCGATGATAATCATAGCTCTGTATGAAGAATTAGTTCAAGGTGAAAAAAATAACTGTTGGTCGTGGATTGTACCTTTGGCCTTGTTTGCTTATATTTTTATATGTATCGTTGGTGTTTTACCTGTTGGCTTCGTAATGGGTGGTGAATTATTCCCTTTGGAGGTTCGAGGGGTTATGAATGGTCTGTATGGGGCCACAGGGTATATTTATTCGTCCGTTATGATGAAAGCGTATCCTAGATTTTTATATTTATTTGGAATCAAAGCCACAATTTGGACTTTTGCCAGTTTTAGTTTATTGGCTGCTTCGTTTGGAATTTTTATACTCCCTGAGACTAGAGGGAAGACTTTGAATGAAGTTCAGGAGAAGTATTTTAAAAAGAATAAGAAAAGTGATGTTGAATCGGTCAAAGAAATGAGTGAAAAAAGTCCTCGAGTTGGGTGAACTTTGTCAAGTGTTTTTTTTCAATGTCACGTTAACAAGGTACCCACATTATTCTTCTGGTGTATACGTAAAATGTGGTGAATGTACCTATTAATTTTTCCTTTCAATGGGGAAAAATTATTGACTAACAGCCAGCAGGTGTTCTGCAATATGTGGTAAATTAGTTTCTCAGAAAATGAATTTTCGAGAGGAAACTATACCTGCCTGTACCTTGTACTTATCAGCTCTTTCACATGTATCTATTCTAAATTAAATATTGTGTTTTGTGACGCATAATTTTGTAGCAGGCAAACCATGACTGAGACTGAATCATGAAAAGAACGCTCATTTTATTTTCAAATTGTCTTTTACTGATAAGCATTTTCGTAAGTACTTACTTGCATATATTATGTAAATACCTATTTATATCTAGATATAATGATTAAGTAACAGAGTAATAAAGTCATTTATCATTATATCTTCAAAATTTACTGTTGAACAATTCTTGAAAGTTACACCCACAATCTTGACTGATTCTTAGTACCTGCCTTTTATTTACCCACATTTTAAAAGGTATGTGTAATGTACCATCCGTACCAGCTGCACTCCTTTATTATTTGTACTTCACAATTCATTAGAATTTCTATCTCAAGTTCTCGTTTATCAGTAATGGTATCAATTTATCATCCTCATCAGAATTTCAGCTCGTGTCAGAATAAGTACCTGTCATTAATAGAGAACCTAGCTATCGTCGAATATCGATACCTATAATTATTAATTTATCAGCTGACTTAATTGATTGGAAAAAATGAAATTCGATTTTTTTTCTTCTCAACTGAGTACCTGATTTTTTATGTTTAAAAAAATATTTTTCTCCTCAGTTAATAATCAATGCAGAAGAAAACAACCACCAAAGCTCACAAAACGATGGAAGCTCTTCACTAGAAAATGTAGAAACTGATATCAGTAGTTCTACCATGAAAACAAAACTAAAAAATTGGAGTATTGAAGTACGAATATTTCAAAAATAATTAAATCATTTTCTATCATAATGATGTAAGTAGTAGGTATACTAATGGATTGGTTTTGAAGTAGATCGAAAAAAAAAACCTTATATGTATAGGTACCTTTATTTGATGAAAATTGGTTAAGAAGTCGACTTCTATATGAAAGACCTAGTAGAAAAAGTTTGAGCCTATAAGAGAATATGAGCTAGGGTTGGGCGTCCTCAAAAAGTGTCACTTATGATTTAAAAAACATAATTTTTAGCCAATTTTAAGAAGTGGCTTTTGCCTGGTTTTCTTGTCTCCCTCCCTTCTCGGCAGGCCTGAAAAAATATAGTTTAGTTTACCGGTATCTCCACGTGACCCATAGGCCTTGAAATTGGGCATCACTTATTGATCTCTTACACCAATTTAAAATCACTCGCTCGAACACAACGGAAATTGTTCCTTCGATTAAATTATTCAACAAATTTTAATGGCAGTGTTTTCAACTGCATCATTCTTTTTACAATTCTTATAAAATTTTAAATAACAGAACCGCTAAGAAAATTTTCAAAATTTATTGAAATTTATTTTTATAACTGAAAAACGAAATTTTCAGTGCTTTTTTTGACATTTGGGGTCATAATTACGAGATATGATCCTTGAATTGATTTTTTTTTCGAAAAGTTGATTATTATTATACACGTGGCTTTCCTTCTTCTTGAAACTAGGGCACAATTTTTTTGGTTCGATTCTGAGACAATTGTACCTATGATTTTAATTTGGTAAAAATCAAGCAATCTTCAAATTCACGATCTATAACTTTTCAATCCACAAAGATCAATGTTATATCCAATTTCAAGATTATTAAATCGTGTAAAATAGGAGTGATCGTTTTATCAATTTTTGGAAAAATTGAATGTGAGGTAGCCGAGAGGGCTTAGTATGTTAAAAGCTGTGTGAACTTCGTAGACTTTAAAATAACCTGGTAAAAATTTCACCTCCTGTCTCCAGTCTCCACCTTGACTTCTTCCCTCAAGCACTTGGCTTAAAATCTGATCATGTTCAAAAAATGGTGGAAAAAAAATTAAAATCTATTTTTGAAAATGGCATTCGTAAGTAAATGTACCTACCTGTGATGTCTCTTCTCCCCAAAAATACCAAACCCTTGACACATATTGTTCAAGGGTCATCTCGTATTACATATTTTAATTTAAAAAATCACGATTTTTTTCTGCAATGATATACAGTACCTACTAAGTTTGAATATTCATTTCAACCCATAGAAATAATTGGTAGGTATTTTCTATCACCACACCCCTCCCGTTTAATACTTTTTTGCACAATGAATAAAAACACCGAAAAGTGTGGGGAAAAAAAATTAAAAAATAGGATATTTTTCTTCGAAGACCCCAATGGGTCTTATCTACTGTGTGTTTTTTTTTTAGAAGACATCTATACTAAGAGGATTTTGTAAAAAAAAACTTTCATTTTACTCATAAATTTTCAAAATCAACCAAACCTAGACAGATTTTCAGCTTCAGTGAGGAGGGAGGCCTGTGGGTAAGAGGGAAGTCGGGAGAGGGTGAAAATTTTACCTGGTCGTTTTATTTTAATGTGTGGAGTCTAGGCACATTCATTATGTGCTACCCAGTACCCACTGTGACCCATCTACTCAACTTAGTGATTGGAGGCTCCTTCCTGGCGTTTAGACGACTCAATTTGTTTAATTTACATTTCAGGATGTCCCCCAGTCAAACTAACACACTTCATTCGTAATATTTTTGTGAAAATTTGTGACTTGCTTCTTTCAACCGACTCTAATAAATACCTTACAAATCATTTTTACAGTGGTTCACTTTCTTCAAAAACTTGACCACTCAAGAAGAAAACTTTTTCAACCGAAAACTTAAAATATTCAAGGATTTCCTCATCTCAATTTTAAACCGGGTACCTTTTAAAATTCAAATGATCGTTTTAGAATTCATGAAAATTGTTTGTCAAAATGGATTACCACGTCCGCTCAATATCATCGTTGTACTTTGCATCGATAAATTTATAGTATTTTTAGAAACAATAAAAAAGGAATCTGATTTCGAGTCGACAGGATTAATCATGGCAATGAAAGCAATTGCGATTGCGAATGAAAAGCCGCTGCCGCCTTCGACCCAAATAAAAAGTCGCCTCGGGCCTGAAAACGATTCAAAAAACCAAAGGATACTGGAAATGATGGCCGAATTCACTATACACCTGGAGAGAATTTATCTAATCATGATGGATCGTGTGATTCGTAACTACCTGAGTAATTATTTCAAAAATTTGGGAGTTTCGAAAATGCCTATTCAAGATACCTAATGTTGAAAAATGACTCGATGAATTCAGATCCATTTAGGTAGGTTCTCACAATTTTAAAGAAAGTGCCTACCTACTGGTTTTTGCTTATTTGGATGGTGAACCACAAGATGACATTGACAAAAAATTGTCTCGGACAAGATGGCGGCAAATTTAGGATAAAATACTTGTAGTTCATCCTAGGTTACGATTGTAGTTAACAAATCGAAACGAATGAAAAGTATTGATGAACCTGCCTAATAAAACAATAAAATAATCGATAGGTATTTTATTATTTTGTCTTCCTTTTCATTACTTTACGAAAACATGATGAATATTGATGTCGATATTGTCGATTGATTATCAATTCACAATTTATTGATTTCACTAAAAGATGGAAAATGGGAAAAACGAAGATCGAATGAAAGGAATGAAGAGCAAACGTGTTTCCCAATTTCCCACCATGTTCGAGTGTTCGAGTGTTCGAGTATCGGTATCCTGGCTGGGAGGAGTGGGGTGAGGAGGGTATACAAAATTACCTTTTCCAAGCATGTTGTACCGCGAACCTACCAGAAGAGAACGAAATTATAACTTCTTCCATCAGCCACGTCTAATTGACTTGGCAAGAAAGTACAACGTCCCTTCAACTTTTTAAAAATTAAAAGTATCGAGGGTTCTCAACCTACGTTGGGAAATTTTTTGCAATTTTTCCAGTTTTTGCGAATTTCAACGGAATTATTTCTCTCGCTGTGAAATTTTCACGGATGTGTTTCGATAATTAAAAATTTCTTATCAGTTTCGAAAACCTTTTGTGTTTTGATTGGTGTTTCTTGTTCGGTTTGTTTTGGTACAATTTTCAACGATGATTCTTCGCGAACTCAAGTTCTTCTGCATAAATTTCTCGAACATTTTCTTTAAAATTAGCATAATTCGAGAGAACCTATCGTTCTAATGTTTTCTGGGATTACTTCCGTCGAAATTCATCCAACGAACAGCGAACTGGACCGAAAAAAGCATCTCGTATCGAATCGTGCAATCAGTCATCAAATCAGGTAGTATCGGAATTCCATCGAAAGCATTTTGAGAACACTTGTCTATAGTAGCTAAATCAGGTAGCGTGGAAATACGGTAAAAATAGCTACTTCTCTACCAATATTTTCGGTTGATTTAAAATCTGAATAAACATGTCAACAATGTATTTTCTTTATAGATAGTGAAACACATTAAACTCGCGAAGATATCGACAAAAAAAAACTAAAATGTAACCAACGCTTTATTTATCGCCTTAAAAATACGTTAAACGAGTGGTCATAAATCAACGAAAAAGTTCGATTCGCGATGTAATGTGAATTCCGGTCGGCACATTTCGTTAAGTCGCGACAGTGTATACTCAGGTAAAACATTTAATCATGTTTAACTGGTGCAATAATTAGCCGCGCGTTAAATTCGTTCTAATGGAAGAAGATAACGTCTCGACGCAACAAAATGATGTGAATTTTCTCTACAACAAGAGCGAAGAAACGAATGGATTGAAAAGCTATGTACCATATACAACGGAAGATTTGGAAGAATTATTGGAAGATGAAACACCAGTGAATGAAAACACCCCCGATGTCGTGCCCGTTGAAACCGACGTTATAGAAACAGACGAAACCGAAGCAAGCCTCAAGGAGAACGACGCCACCAAACCTAGGATCATATTAACCCTACGTACCAGCGAAACGGACCCAGATGCTTACTTCAGTACGAGCAGTATTCAGCAAAAAATAGACGATAATAACGATAAAAAAGAAGTGCATAAAGTTCGAGACAGTGTACCCGATTCGGTCAACGTCGAAGTATCGAGTAAGCGTACATTGAGGCGTGTGTCTAACTCTAAGGAATCTGTTTTGCAGAATGCTATCGCCTTAAAAGAAAAATCATTTGGTTTACCGGAAACCTCGTATAAGAAAAGGTCACCCAAAGGATTAGATAAGTCTCAACGATCTCTCAGAATGAAGTCTCCTAAGTCTCAGTTGTTATCTTATTTCCACGAGAAATCCAAAATACACGAATTACCCGACAGTAAAGAAATAACCATTACGCCTATTGAAGATGTCGACTTGAATGTTAATCCTGTCGTGCATGAGCCTACCTTAATGAAGATCGAAGCTTTATCCGAGTTCGAGATCAATAGCAATGGATCGTTCAATAATTCCGTGCAGACTGACGACAGTTTCCAGTCATCCAAGTCAACCTATGATAAGAACCTGAAACCTAAACGTAAGAAGAGGTATTTTAAAGGATTGAGTTATTCTTTTAACAATAAAAAACACGCCAAGAAGAAACGCTTGCAATCGGAACGTGGTGGTCGTGGGAATAAATACGAAGTTTCAGAGAGTTCCGAACAAGATACCGATTCCCAACATACGATAATCAATTCTGGAGAAATTAATGATATGAATGGTTCGTATTTTTTAGTATTTCAAGTATCAGATAATCAGAATAAATTTAGTTTATTTATCGAATTCCTCTTATCTTAGATGAAAGTGAATTATCGAAAGAATCTAGTCAAGAACAATCAGTATTATTTAAATCGGCCACTGGTATTTTACAAAATCACAAACATACTTCCATGGACGTAATTAGTAAGTAAAAGTGCCCTTATCGATGCAATTATCATCATACAGCTTCTCTATGTTGATATGTTTTCGTAGACAACACATTTAACGATAAAGCTCCATCACCGAGTACTGGAGACACGCCGAAAAAACCATCTCGACCGGAATCTACTCTCATATCATCCGGCGTTAGTACTTTGCCAATTTTTTATCCAATAAGTATTCGAATCTTGGCCTACAACCGGTTATAATTTTAATTTCAGGGAGGAACGGCAGCCTTATGCCTTTGCCAAGTTCAAGAGAAAGTATTCATGAAAGTAGACACCTCCGAAACGAAACACTATTGTCAAGCGATTGATTCCATCGAAGGCAAACACATAGGATGTTGCAACTACGTAGATATCGTTGAAGAAGACATCAAATTACAAAGACCCAGTGTCAAAGTGACTTACTTAATGTTTTGCAAAGTTCACACTCATCGATTGTTGATTCACAACTGTTGTCCTACCTGTGGCCTGTTTTGTACTCAGGTATAACTCGATGATTTTTAATTTGGCAAATTCACGCCTATGAATATTACATCGAGGTATTTTTTTGCAGGGTAAATTCGTTATGTGCGAATCGCACCATATGTATCATAGAAAATGTGAACTGTTGATCGAAGATAAACGCGTGTGTCCTCACTGCGGCCAATTATCTCCTTCCAACGATGTTCATATTTCAATCGGTCAAAAGAAAAATCCTGTTTTTTTACCTTGTCAAATTTCTTTGCGCGAAACGTAAGTTGATTATTGAATACTAAGGGCGATAATTTTGTATTTTTTAAAAAGTTGAACAAGGGGTGGTTGAAATGTTGTGCCTAGGCCTGAAAACGACGTGGTGAAAATTTCAACCCTCTTGAGTTTATTTTTACCTCTATCCACCGGATCTTAAAATCTGATTATGTTCAAAAAAATTTGAAAAAATTTATTTTTTGCCAAAATTGGTTTTATGATGGATGTCTTTAGGCATGTTTTTTTTCAAAAATTGGAAAAAGTGTAAGAAATCGATGCTGATAATTTTTATGAGTTACTTAAAATGTACACACTACGTCATTTCGGAAAATAATTAATTTTTTTCAATTTTTTACTAAACATTGAAAAAAAAAACCACGAAAAAAATGATCATCTCTAAGGACTTCTAAAAAATATGTTGGGCGATTATGAAAAATGAATGGCAGTGATATTTTTGAGTAAAAACATTCATACTCACCTACGTACCCAGGCTCAGGCATACAGTTATACAAAATATGTTACAGACCTTGTTGAAAATTAGTCATTGATGTCATTATCTAGGCAGAGTTGTCAATGGCTGAACAGACTAGGCAATGACATCAATGATTGTCTTATTTTAGACAATGAAGACTTTAGACTTTTCAAAACCACGTTGCATAATTATTTTCATTGACATCATCAGTCACAGTTTTTAAAGAAATATTAACAAAGGGAAAAACACCAAATATGGATTGGTATTAATTGTTTTAGCTGCAACTCGACAACTTTTTTATGAAATTAAGTGAAATAGAGAGTATTTTGTAGCCTAATCTATCTAGTTTATGTAGCGAAAATTTCAGGTCAGTCGACTGACTATTTTTAAAAATTCAAGTCTTAGTAAAATAATTCCAAAAATCTAATAATAAAATAATCATTTTTTAAAATTGACGTTAAATGTATATCAATTCAAAATTCTTGAAAATTGTGAAACAAATGGAAAATATTTCGAAATAACTTGAAAATTGTCCAAAATCCGGTTAAAACTTTGTTCGGTTTGATAGATGTAGTTCAAATAATCAGAAAATTTCTCTAAAATATTCCAAAATCGTTGTAATTTTAAATACCTAAAATTACTTTTAAGGGTTCCAAATTTTGTGAAAAGTAAAAATTTATGGAAAATAAATCAAAAGTACTTAAAATATCACAGAAATCATAGTTTTGAAAAATTGAACGTTACATGGGGGGGGGGGGGGGGGGGGTTGTGATGAAATTCCTACAAGTTGTATATTTTTAGGTAAGATGAAATAAGGGAAAAAATACATCGAAAATATTCAAAAAGTTACATGAAGTAAAATAGGGGCAGGAAGAGGGTCAAGAATTGAAAACCCAAACCACACCAATGCCAAAAGCAAAAAAAAGTTTCGGTATTGATTTTGAACTTCTCCAAGTGCAGAAATGTTGGAATTTTAATTTTTTTAAACGAAAAACGCCCTAATTGTTGAGGTCGGGGTCCTTATAAGAGCATTATGGGTTTTCACTCAATTTTTTTTGGATTCCCTGTGAAATTTCAGGCTCAAATCAAAAAAAAAATAGTGAAAAATGGGCCTCGGATCCACAATAATTTTTTTGTCTTTACTACAAATTCCCTTATCGCACATAGCCTCGCATATGTAATCAAAATTTCCAATTTTTTGAGTTTTGGACCTTTTTTAGAGCCTTTGAGGGCATGAACGGTCCTCGAATCAATTTTTCAATTTTTTTGTAAAGTTTCCTATCAAAATTGGTAAAAACTACCGAAAAATAAGTTTTATTTATATCAATACCGAAACCGATATCTAATTCAATACTGATATAGAAATTGCATTCGATTTTTGACACTTGAGAGGGGAGGAAGGGGAGAAAAAGTAAAAATTACATAAGAAATGGAATTCCTCGTCTTAAAAAAAAATCGTTCAAGTTGTCCTGGGAACGCTAGTTTCCATGTTGAAGTCATTTTTGATGAAAATCCAGATTTTTTCAGTTTTTTCAAATTTTTTGAACATGACCAGATTTTAGGTTTCGATGGAAGAGGTAGGGGGCAAATACAATGTCAGGGGTGAAATTTTTATCACGTCAATTTGAGGTCTAGGTTCTAGTTTCTGGCTAGCCCTTTTCAAATTTTCCAAAAAAATGCATAACTATCACCCCTATCAAGACATTCAGAGTACCGCAACGAAAAAAAATGTATTTCACGAGAAATGAAATGTTGAGAAAAACGGATTTTAAAATTTGTAGTTTTTATGATTTTATAATTGAAGCAACTTTTGGCAAACCTCATCTTTGGTCAATACATGATTAAAGTTTCAAATTGTTATGCCAAAGCGAGTTGAAATAATCTCAAAGAAACCCTTTTCTTTCGTTGCAGTTATTTTGTTTCTTTTCAACTCGCAAACTTTGAATAACGAACAAAAAAAAATCAAAAAATTGCTTCATTTTGATGAAAAAATTAATGAAATGGTATTTTTTGAGTAATTTGAACGAAAATAACAAAAAAAAGAGAATGAAAAACTGAGCAAACCTTGAAGAAATTTCTCTGATCTTTCGTTTCATTTTTTTTCTCGTCAATCCTGAAATATTAGAACAATTAATGAAGAAAATACGAATGATCATTTTACATATTTGGACAATTAAAATTATCTAAATGGCATTTTCTGAGTTATGCCTATGAATGAAGACTAAAAATTTTTTTAATGAAAGTTCCTAATTTTAAAAAATGAAGACGCGATCATGAAAGTTTGAAACGATAGTACCTGGATAGTATGTTCTATGAATGAACTGATATGGGTGATAACTAGAAAAGGTTCAAAGTTCATAATTAAGGAAAACATTGAAAATTAAATCCTTTTTTCTCGTTGAAATACTCAATTAATATTTCTAAACTTAATATCGTTAATTTTAATATAATTTGTTTGAATTAGGCCTTCAGCAAAGATGAGTTTACGCGGAAGCATCACAGTAGAGAAGCCCGAAGATCGTCCATTATCTCCTCCGCTGGTACCGCCTCGTATATTCACCTTACCTTCCGGAAAAGAGATTACCTCAGATGGATTACCAGCTTCGATAGAGAAGGAAAAGTTAGAGAAGTATTTGTTTGGCCTTTTTCCAAGTAGTAGCAGTAGTCCAGCTCAGAGGTTTGTTTTCGTTGCTAGTAATTTTTTTCATTTTTTTCTCGCTAAGCTTGTTTTGCTTGTAAAAATTCACCTGTTTGTGGGCTCGTTAGGTTTTCATTCTTGTTATTTTTAATACTGGGCTTGATTAATTGTTCGATGAATTTTGTCTAAAATAATGATGGATTTTTCAGATGTACTTACCGTATGATGTATCAAGCTTCGAAAGCTGGAGATATTGAAAAAATTATGGCTTGTTTGAGTGAGTTGAAAATCCGGAGGTTTTCAATTTCGGAATAATATTTGTTATTTACGGGATTTATTTAAATTTTAGCTTCTGGATTGAATCCGAATCATCTGTATAGAGAACATATTATGGGTTCTGCTTTACACGCTGCCAGCGCCGGAGGGTTCATCGCAGTTGTTCATGTTCTCACCCAAGCTGGATCCCAGTTAGATTTATTGGACCGGGAGCAAAATACCTCGCTGATGTTAGCTGCCCTAAATGGCCACAACGATGTCGTCAAGTATTTGGTCAAAGCTGGAGCCAATGTTTCGTTCAAGGTACGACCTTATCTTAGCCTAAAAAAATCGCATATTGAACGCTGTAATGATTCAATTGTTTTATTTTATAGGGTAAAGATGGAATGACTGCTTTACATTTAGCTGCCAAATCAGGAAACTTGGAAGCCTGCTATTATCTTCTGTCGAATCCTAAGTCTCCTCGAGATTATGTGAATTATGTCGATGATGGTGGATGGACACCTTTAGTTTGGGCTGCCGAATTTAATCATTTGGATGTGGCTTTGTAAGTGTTGATAAGAGTAGTGTTGTATTTACTGCGTA
Organism: Pseudococcus viburni; assembly: GCA_033439095.1. Classification (NCBI taxonomy): domain Eukaryota; kingdom Metazoa; phylum Arthropoda; class Insecta; order Hemiptera; family Pseudococcidae; genus Pseudococcus; species Pseudococcus viburni. The sequence goes on from JAVBJF010000179.1 coordinate 698,648, forward strand.
GTGTTTTCGAAAAGTTCTGTATGGTACCTTTCACTTTTTAATGAATGAAGATATAACGAAATGATTCTGATATATGGCCATCGTCTTCTGCATAATTTTCACTGATTATTTCCTTTACTTTTGGAACGTAATTTGCATGATTGCCACCATAGAAGTACTAGACAAAGCGAGAGACATCGATGGAATTGGATGGAATGTTCATCTATTCTTTCCATTTTCAAAACAAAACTAACATTATAGAAACTCGCACGGTATAAAAGGCCGCATATTTTTAGTAAAAAAAAAGAAGATTTTTCTCTATTTTCAACAAAAATTTCCCAAAAAAGCCACCAATTTCGAAAATTTCCGACATGAATTTAATTTTTTCAACTAAAAAAACAATTTTACCATAATTAGGAAGAGAGAAGATGCCTCTTCTGCTGTCAATTTGAAAACTACAAATCACTTTGCTATTGGTTTATAACCAGGCTTGGGTCGCCGTTCACAAAACGAACGAAAAGTTCGTTCAAGTTCGTGAACGAAGGCCTAAAATGAACGAACGGAGACGAACGAACGAGTATTTCGACAGTGAACGAACGTGAACGAGTGAACGACCAAAAAAAAAACGAATATGAACGAACGAAACGCTCCCAACGTTCGTTTTTTCGTTCATTTTTTTTATAAAAACGCTAAAAACGTCTCGTTAATTTTGACTTTGGATCTTGATTTTTATGTTTGAAAAATAAAATTATTGATTAAAATTCTTCTATACTTTTCAATTTTTAACACCAACAGAACAGAACACTTGTTGACATGACCTGATCCTAAGGGGGAAAACAAAAATGTAGTAAAAAATGAACAAAAAAGGTCGTTCACAGTCGTTCACGTTCGTTCACGTTCGTTCACGCTCACGAACGAAGGGGCCAGATGAACGAACGGAAACGAACGAACGAATTTTTCAGAAACGAACTGAACGACGAACGAACGAAAGAGTGAGATTTTCAAAACGAACTGAACGTGAACGCGTTCACGAACGACCCAAGCCTGTTTATAACAAAGCCGGATCAAAGTGATTGAGAGTGAGAGGTGAGGCATCTTTTCTTTCCCCATTATTTTTTAAGATGAAAAAATTGAATTCAAGTCGAAATTGATGGCCTTTTTTGGGTAATTTTCGTTGAAAATTGCGAAAAATCTTTCTTGTGAATCGAAAAAATCTGAAAAAATTCCATGTTGGGATATTTCAATTTCTAGCGCCCTTCCTTCTCCTAAGTTAGCCAACACGGTCCGTCCTTGGTTTATAAACAGCACAAAAAATTGATCAAATATTTTTTTCAATTTAGAGAAGTCATGAAGTTTTGGGATTTTCACTCTTAAAGTTATAAAAAAAAATTTTTAACCTGAAATTTTATCGAAAAATCCTAATATTTTAACATGAATATGTTATATTGCGGGGGTCGATCTATGAAATTAGTGATCGAATTTTTAAGATTGTTGATATAATGACATTTTTTTAGGCTTGAAAAAACTTGGATAAATTCTGGTAAATCGAAATAATAAAAATGATTTTTTGTTAAATTTTTGAAAAATTGAAAAAAAATTGACGAATGGATAATAATTTTTGTGACTTTTATTGAAATAGAGATGTCCATTGCCTGGAGAATACCTCCTTTCTATATTGTCCCCTCCCAAGAAAACGAAAGTTGAGAACAAAAAAAATACTAGGCCTACAAAACTAAAATTATTTCAGTTTCAGTTTTGGAATTTTGATTTCAGTTTCGTTTCTTTGCAGAACAAAAATTGACTCGAAACGTTAAAAAAATTACCAACTTGTGAGTCGGGATAAATCTCCCAAAATCAGTGTTTTTTGTTTTTTCAAATTTTTCAACTTTTTCTGTAGAATTCTTTTCTGTTTTTCATTTCATTCGAGCTATCGAGTTTCAAATTTGAATTTAATTAATTTTAATCTTTTAATTTTGTTTTTTTACTTTTAAAATGGAAAATTCAGTTTAACCTCCTTTAAAAGGACGGACAAATTCTGAACACATTTTCAGAAATTGTCCAAAAAACTCGAATAAAAAATGATTTTTGGAGATTTAACTCGAGTTGGCTTCACACGAAATCAAAATCTTGATCATAGGAATGTCAGATTGTAAAATACTGTTGGAAAATAATGAAGGCAAGATTTGAAATTTTGTTGTTAATACTAAAAAAAAACTGCAGTCAAAGATCGAGAAAACAGTAGATTGATTTTTTTTTTTTGGGGGGGGGGGGGGGGAATTAAGGCTATCTGAAAAATTGGTACGAAAAAATTATTACCAGAAAATTCAATTTTTTAAAAAACGAATGTCAATTTTGTGATTTTTTTGTTTTTTGAGGAAAAGTGTTGGAAATTCACGTAAGATGCTTTGTCAAAAATCTTGCTTTCTGGTTTCGAGATTTTTTAGATATCTTGGTAACGGGTTCGAAAAATCTGTAAAACGTTGGTTTTAAAAATTATCGTAATAAAATTAAACACTGAACTTTTCTAGATCATATTAAAACCCTTCTTCTATTTAAATTTCCTGAAAACAAGCACACTTGTGATTTTTATGGAATCAAAAATTTTGCACTTTCAGCGATATTACCGGTGATAGGAAATCGAAAACTGCTGACCTAGCATTCTGTACTGAATTTCTCGAACACACACAAATGAACTACCTATATTTTTCATGATCGTTTATTTTTTCCAGGTATTTACTATCACGAGGTGCTGATCCATTCGTCCGAGACGCCGAACAAAACATCGCTCTTCATTGGGCTTCATTTACCGGAAGTGTCGATACAACAGAAGTTCTATTAAATTATAATTCGGATATCAATTGTACAAACGTCCATGGTGATACGCCTTTGTAAGTGATTTCAACCTACTTCATATTTTTTCGAACGAAATTTTACTCATAAATGTATATTTTCAGACATATTTGTGCACGACAAGATCACTACGCTTGTGTTGTACTCCTATTAGCCCATAAAGCTCGTACGGATATTGTTAACAAAGCTGGCATGTTGGCGGTAGATTGCTGCATAAAAAAGCCTAGTGATTCTGAGAACGCAATCAGACTCAATATGCAATTAAAAGAGATGACTTCTCATAGTAGAGAAAAAACTGCCAGAATATTAACAAAGTAAATCATTTTTTATTTTTTTACATGATTATTAATTTTTTTTGAAAATTCAACCCTCTGAATTTAATTTCAACAGCGATATAACCCGAGGCCACGAGGTTAATCCTATACAATGCATCAATGCTGTCGATAACGCTGATGAACCTACTGATTTTGTCTACATCACCGAAAATTGTTTCACTTCCCATATCAAAGTCGATCGTACAATTACTTCGTTAAAGGTATTCTTATTTTTAAAATCTGGCTTGTCCTATTTAGATATTCGAAAGTTGATCTAAAATGTATTGTTTTTTTGTACAGTCTTGTTGTTGCCGAGATAATTGTAGTTCGACATTCTGCTCGTGTGGAAAATTAAGTCTACGATGTTGGTATACCGAAGATGGCAAATTATCGCCTGATTTCAATTATGCTGGTAAATTATTTATTAAATTTCCATTTTCAACGTATTTTTTCTATCGGGAATTGAAATTTTGATAATGTTTTACTTTTTTATTTCAGATCCGCCCATGATATTCGAATGTAACGCTGTTTGTAAATGTAACAAGGTTACATGTAAGAATAGAGTAGTCCAGCATGGAATTACCGGTAGATTCCAATTATTCAGAACTAAAGAGAAAGGATGGGGAGTCAGTACGTTGAGATTGATTCCTAAAGGAACCTACGTTTGCGAGTGAGTCCCAGAAAATAATTAATCTTCGATTGCGTTCGAGTTTCCCATCATTAAAAAATGTTCACTCGCGTTTAGATACATTGGCGAAATCATCACCGACACCGAAGCTGATACGAGACAAGACGATTCATATCTATTTGATTTAGATAATCGGGTAAGTTTTCGAACCTATCTTGTCGTAAATCATTTAATAAAACTTTTTCGTTTTCACCCATTAGCAAGACGGTGAGACCTATTGTATAGATGCGTTCCATTTCGGTAATATCGCTCGATTCATCAATCACAGCTGTATTCCGAATCTTCTCCCTGTTCGAGTTTTCATTGATCATCAAGATTTACATTTCCCTCGGATTGCATTTTTCGCAAACCGAGACATACAACCTTACGAGGAATTAGGGTACAGTTATTATTTTCATTCAAAATGTAAAATATAAATGAATTGTTTCTGAATCTTTATTTCTCTAAACAGTTTTGACTACGGAGAAAAATTCTGGATCATAAAATACAAATCATTCACATGTACCTGCGGAGCAGAGACGTGCCGGTATTCTACAACTACCATTCAAAAAACCCTGGACGCGTATAATAAAAAATTACTCCTCGAGGAATCATAATTATATTGCGTAATGTGATTTAATAACGGATAGTGGTATTATAATAGAATTGGATTCTAGTTATTTATTTTCGTGTATTTATTTCATCGATTTGATTCGAGACTTATATTTTAAATGTGAATTGTATATAAGGTACTATTTTATATTACTATTTTATACGAATTTATTGAAGAAACTATGCTTCTTTTTTGTAGGATTAAATCCTTTCACGTATTTAAATTTGTATGATTGTATCAACGATGCTAGGTATCAAAATTCGCGTCAAAATGTGTAACGAAGAAACATAAAACTTAATTTTTTCATCTTTTTTTTGTCCAGTGATATTTCATGAAATGCGAATATTTTGTACCCGCAGTTGATTAATTTATTATTATGCGACGTTGAATAAAATTTATTATTTATTTGTCATCTCGATCGTTGATGTTTTTTTGTGCGAAATTCGAGGGAAATAGATATGAGGTGGTTGCTAAAATTTTCCATTATTTATCAGCGAGTCATTTTTATCACACGAAATAGATTAATTTGTGAACTGAAGCCATTCGTTAGGTAATATTTGCTCTCATATTCTCGTAGGTACGTACGTAAATTATCATTACTCAGCTTGAGGCATGGAGTCGTTTTGGGTCCAGAACTTGTGTTATAAGAGAAGGAACTTGTTGGTATTCGACGACTGATGCCAAAATGAATGGATCTGAATATATTTCGAAATAAATACACGAAAAAAGTGAAGTTCTCACTAAAACCGAATTAAATTCACAACGAAATCCGAACTTCCCTGTCGAATCGACTTTTCGCTACGTCGAATAAATCAATAACTTTCTAACGTACCGAGTATTTCGGTATTTAGCACCATTTTCCGTTCGTAAGAGGAACAAACTAACAAGGATCACATTAACAAATATATTTTTGAAGTATTTGATCATACAAGTAAAGAAAATGCATTCCGATCAGACTAAAGGCTACTTAGATTATAAAATAAACTCGTAATAGATAAATGATAACTTGGGGAAACACACAGAAGTAATTATGGAACTTATTCATTATTCACATGGTGAAGATTAAGCGGCTGATTGATAAGGGATATATAAGGAATAAATATACATTTAGATAATAGCGCAACCACCTTTTTCGCGGAACGGATTCGCTTTCTGCGAGCTGAAACCTTTCAGCAGATAGTCCTCATTTTCGTGCTCCTGGATATATCTGATGATGTCGTGGACCGCTTGAGATACCAAGATACGTTTGATGGCTGCTTCTCGTCTCAACTGCTCATTAATCTGCCGCTGTTGCTGCAGATTGGAGATCATCATATCCATTACCGCAGTATTACTAAGGCCTATTTTCAGAGGCGTGGTGATGCTTTTATAATTTCCTTCTTGAACGGGCCTTCTGCAGGCCAAACTATGAACGAATTTTAAAAAGATAGAGATAATAGAAGCTACGCGAAAGTAAAACAATAAATAATGCGGTCTGAGGTTGCGAATTTAAGTAAAATTACGATCACTTGAACAATTTTGTCGAAACTGTTTTCATTCTGTTGATTCAGAACGGATTTCAGTCAGATAAATCGACAATCGACTATCAGTCAGGTGTGGTCAAAGAAAACAAACACTCTGGATGACCAATCAGAATTCGTTTTGTGGAAAGTCATAGCCAATCAGAAATTGGAATTTTTATTTGTGTTCTTTTTAAGCTTTTTGACATTCCAAAAAGCGAAAAAAATTCACGAAATCCGAAAACTTTATTTTTTTTCTCGTTTATCGACTATCGTTTACAGAAAAAGCCGAAAGTTTTGTCCTTAATTATGTAAAATAGTATTATTTTTATATTTTACATGTTGCTACGTATTTATCTCTAAACATGTCATACTTCAGGATTATCGTCAACCCTCTATTCAACCGGAGTACAATTCGCCAACTATCCAAGAGGTACTTTCTTTCCAATGCCTTCGACTGCAAAGATGCCTGGAACAATCGTCTAAACCAGCCAATATTCAAGAAAATCAACTTAGAAAGTATGTACTACGAATTAGACTCTCAATACAGCAAAACCAAAGGACTGGCTCCAATCGACGTAGACATTTTCATCAACAGTCAAACCGATAACGCGTATTTGACCGAAGTCGAAGAACTGACTTACAGATTTCGTCAAACTCGATTAGCTCATAAAACATTTCCAAGTACTCATCACGGATTCATTCGTCTATTCTTCGATTACAAAAAGGATGAGTTGACCAGAATACTTCACGATCGTCTGAATTATGGAATATTTCCCGACGAGTATCTCATTTGTTTCCTCGTTGATAAGTATCTAAAAGCCGAAGATTACAGAAACGCTGCCAAAGTAGGTTGCTTACAAATGTTTCAAGAAGATTATTCGCATTCGTTAAGTAGGAATTTATCGTTATACGCTATTCATCGACATTTACTGACCGATATTCCTTGGGATGATGTTGTCGAAGAAGAGAAAAAAGATGACGAAGAAGAGGAAGAAGAAGTCAAAGTTAGAGTTTCTTATTTAAGAAATCCGTTTTTCGACGATCATTTTGATCTAACTGACGGACAACATATTTGTGGTAAATCGTTAGCCATGATTGCTAATCATCTAGATGATGTTGCTATGAGTAATAGCTTTAAAGTCTTAGGATTAGCGTTGTATAATAAATGGGAAAAATTGACGAATGAATTGAATCGAGTGATCGAATTACAAAAAAATGCCCAGGATTGTGTTTTGTATAAAGATGCTTTGGATTTTGCATCGAAAATTATTGCTGATAAATTGAAAGATGATCCGGAACTTGATAAAATACAAAATCTAATTAGTCAAATAAAAGAAGATAGATGTTCGAAAAATAATTTATTAAGTGATGTGGAAAATCTCGTTAAAGAAAACGTTAAAACTTTGGAATCTGAGCTCATTAGTTCGCAGAATAAGGTAGATATTTTTTTTAATTGATAGATCAAATTTATCAAATGAAGTTCTCTAATTTTTTATTTTATTTTTCATACAGCTCTATAAAGAATGGGAAGATTTACGTGAAAACGAGCTCAAAGCGCATCTGTTGGAACTTCAGAGAAAGAATCGTATAGAAGAAATAGCTCGTAAAAAAGCTGAAATAGAGGAGAAGGAAGAATTGTTGTATTTCTTTGATAATGAAGAACATATCAACCAAGTATGTCAAAAGAAAGAAGCAACTTTACAGAAACGAGTACGATACCAAACAGAAGAACAAAAAGAAAACGAATATGTTCCTCCCGAAGTTCAGAAACGTGTCACGGAATAAAAAGTTAATACGTTTACAAGCACGAAAATGTGCCTGGATTGTAATTTATTTGATCAAAGCGTAGAGAAAGGTTGTTCGGCTAATTTTATCGTTGTTGATGGAATACTGAAAAACGTGTTTTATGCAAGATATTATGAATTTATGAAGTCTTGTTTTGTTCTTATTAAAAATGTAATGATTGTTTTTCTATTATTTTAAAAATTGATTAAAAACAAGAGATTTGGTCTGGTGTTTTCGAACAACGACTTTGAGAAAAAGAGGGGGAAAATTATGAGAAGTTCGAAACAATTTTTGCAGTTGCGAGAGCTTTCAACTTTGATGACTTTTAATTGAAAAAAGCGCCACTACGACACATGACGTCATTGTTGAACATCCAATGGCATGCTTCATATTTTGTGAACAACTTTTATCACAAAATCTTGAATTCTTGATAAGAGTTTTTCATGACTTCAATCTAAATATTTACCTTAAAGTCTTTAACAAGTTTCATTTCAATTTTAGTTTTATAATTAACTTCAAGACATTTCCCAATTCCCAGGATATGATTTCTGCCTGCTAAGATTCTCAAGTAACAATACTCATTTTCATACTTGTACTTCATATTGCTTCAGATCTTTTCTCCCAAGTCACAAACTGAGTTGACTAAAAATGTTCGAAAAAAAATTGGCCTGCAAATGTACCCATCAATGCCTCTAAATGTAAATTAAATTAATCACTTAATATTGCTTTCTAGATCCACCAGATTCACGATGTCCTATCGTAGTGTGATAGATGAGTTTGCTTTTCCCGATAACGTACCCATTTCTGATGATAGCACAGCTGAAGGAACCAGCAGCGGAATCGTGGAAGATATTGGTAAATATAAAAATGAAGAGGCCAGATTGCAAAGCTTCATGGCTTGGCCAATCCCTTCTGGAATTGATGGTCATCGATTAGCTAAAGCTGGCTTTTATTGGTTACAAGAATTAAGAAAAGTATGTTTCTTCTATTCCTATTCGCTTTGAATCTGTTTATTGTATCGTTTAATTTTTATTTTATACTTTTCATAGGTTCGATGTGCTTTTTGTGGTATTGATAATCCACACTGGGACAGTACTATCGATCCAATCATCGAACATCGTCGCCATTCTCCCAACTGCCCTTTCTTGACCAACTTGAGCGTTAGCAGTGGCTCCGATAATTCTAACAATGTTATCGTCTTGAGAGAAGATTTTCTAGAATCCGAACGAGGTTAGTAAATATCTTTTGAGAGTTTTTCAAATATTTCTGAACTCTTAATACATTATATCTGCTTACTTATTTGCAGAATTGGATCCAAATCAAATGAGAGATTTTGGAATTCTGAACCATCGAATCCCCAAACATTCGAAATATATGACAGAAGCATCTCGCATTGCTTCTTTCGAAACTTGGCCTGTGTCAGAGATCAAAACATCTCAAGAGCTTGCCAACGCCGGATTCTATTACACTGGTATATTTTCAGACAGATTTCGAATTGACCAATGCAACGAATATTAAATTTTTTTGAATTAGGAGTCGATGATAAAGTACGATGTTATCATTGCGGCGGCGGTCTTCAAAAATGGAAAATCACCGATGATCCTTGGATCGAACATGCTAAGTGGTTTTCTAGCTGCGATTATGTACATCTTGTGAAGGGGAAAAAATTCGTCGATGAGGTGAAACAAGCCTTAGCTGCTAGGAAAGAATCGCTCAAAGAGGTTATTTCATGTTTTCTTGTTTTATTGTAGTGTTTTTATCATTTTTTCATACCTAGTTTTTGATTTTATGTAGGAAAGACAGTCGAATGCCCGACAAAGTACTAGTCAACAAGCAAATAGGAATATATCATTGCATAATATCGACGATAATACTATTGAAACAGTGATGAGTACTTCTACAGTCCTAGTGGGTTTTTACTTTCAACTATTGATTTGAGAAAGATTCGAAAAGGTTGCTTTATTTTGTATTCATTTTTTTTTTACAGGCCGTTCTAGAACTGGGTCTAGACATGTCTAGAATTAAACAAGTCGTACGAGATCGTCTCGAACGTCTTCGATCCCCGTTCGGAAACGTTGATGAACTACTCGCTGCTGTTTTAGATGCTCAATTCAACGAGCCGGTGGCTGATTTGACCGAAGAATCATGGTATGTTCAATAAACTGAAACGTTTGTTGAGGATTTTTCAATCTTTGTTTATTTTTCAGGATCAGCGATCCCATTGCCAGCGTCAGCGACTTAAATAGGTTACCGGTTTTTGAAAATAACTTCAACGAGCAAGGTTCGTCGCGATATATTCATCAGTTGATCGAACGAAGCTTGCAAAATGCTCATAATAATGCGGAATCGTTAATCGATGAGAATATTATCAATTCTGTCAAGTAAAGAAGAAAAAATATATTTGCATATTAACAAAGAAGCTTCTAATAACATCCGTCCTTATCGATTGAACTGACATTTGACTCATCCATAGAGTATGTCATTGACACCTCAGAATTAAATTTTGAGCTCTCTAAGTTGGTTATAGTGCTTTATGCAGCAATTTCAGCGCACTGGAGAAAAATAAACCTAAGTTGAAAATGGTCGTAATCGATTCGGGAGAAGGAGATCGATTTTAAAATATAAATCAATTTTTAGATTTTTCACTTCATGATTTTACTATTTTTATGAAAAATCAACATATCTTGCCAAAAATCAATTTCAGCTTCTCAAAATTTGATTCTGAAGTGCGGGTAATATACTCTTTCAGTGAACCAAATTACGACTCATTCGAAGGGAACAGATTGTGACCGTTCTTTTGTATGAGGTTTTGCTCCTTATTGGCAGAATCATAATTCATTTTTTATTTTGCCAGTTCGATTGAAAATGAAAGTGTTCTTGTGACTGATGAAGAAAGAGCTTCGTCAAATTCGGAATCTGAAGACTCTGATGTTGATAACGATGGTACTGAAAACCCTCTTCCCAGTTCCGATCCACCTTCTGTACCTGGTTTGTATTTCATTAATCAAAGGCTCATAGCGGAGTAAAATGGATGAATCAATGTAACAAAAAAATTACCTTTTTTACTTTTTTTTGTTTTTACAAAAATTGATTTGACAGCAAAAGATGGTTTGTGACCCCAAAATTTTATTTCATGAATGTTGACTCGACTGCTTTTTTAAGGTGTCAATTTTAGGTACCCCTGCAAAAAGCTTTAAAAGCTCATTTTTCATAAACAATTGAAACGTAAAAAGCCTTTGAACGTGCATATTCTTCGAATATAATGAACAAAATTGCATTTCTCAGTAAATTTACCAATTTTATTTTTTTTAAAAAGCAACGTATTTAGACACAGAATTTTTGTCGAAAATCATACTAGGCCTGTTATAAAATTTTTGTGAAAAAAATTTCAAAAAATTGGTAAATAAATCGCTTGGAAAATTTCGAACTTCATTCAGAAATACATGCATATCTAAAATTGACTGTTTTCAAGTTCTTTTTCCAAATGGCCAACTTCAGAGATTTTTAAAAATTGGTAAATAGGCTAATAATTGCGATTTTTTGCATTACCTATTTTTGCGAAGAAAGAATGTTCAGAGGTATTTACATTTCTATTTTGAAAAATGAGATTTGGAATTTTTATTAGGGATAGGAAATCAAAATTAGCCTTTGAAAAAATTGGTGACCTATCGTAAAACTTTTGGTTGAGTTGATATGGAATAATCCTTCTCAAGTTTCAGGTCAATCCGTTTTACTTCATCGGTAGAATTTTAGTTTCAATTTTTGTTTTTTTCATTTCATTCCAATGAACCAATGAAATGAAAAAATTTTCTTAGCTCATTGATCAAATTAATAATGTTTCTATATTTTCATTTTCTTTATTCAACAGTCGTTGATCCTCAAACCCTGGAAGAAGAAAATCGTATACTTAAAGAAGAAAAACTCTGCAAAATTTGCATGGATCAGGACGTGAACATCGTATTTCTACCTTGCGGGCACCTCGTCAGTTGTTCAGCTTGTGCAGCCAATTTACCAGATTGTCCAGTATGTCGTCAAATAATCAAAGGAACAGTACGAACGTTTTTAGCGTGAAAAAATTCCATAATTTATGTATTTGCTTTACGTGAGTATATTACATTTATTTATTCAAGTGATTAGGATAATTTAGGTCTAAGTATTAGTTTCTTGATAAATTAAGATCAATTGACACACCAGCTATGCCTTTTGCGCCGATTCCGGTCACTTTGAAGGTACATCCAGCAGTCGTATCGTCTTCTTTGAGATTTTTCATAAAACGTTGATTTTGTGCCGAAGTAACGTACAGTTCGTCTAGATTTTTTCCACCGAAAGCTACACTGGTAATGTTAGGTGTTGGGAATAATATGGTATCCAATAGTTTTCCTGTTTTTGGGTCTATTTTCACAACCTAAAAGAGAATTTGGGATTTATTTTCGAAAAACTTGATCATAAGAAGATAATTTTTCGAATTCCTTACTCGACTTGCGGAGTAACAAGCCAGCCACAAATTTCCATCGGTGTCAATGGTCATTCCATCCGGATATGCTTTGATATTATTTTCAAATAGATTGAAAATTGGACGTCGATTGGCTACGTGAAATAATTAAAATAACCCCGATTAAATTTTCGAATTATCAGTCGTCAAAATATCGATCTACTTACATATTTCGATATTTTCTGCATCATAATCAAATCCTTCAACTAGGCGAGTTGACGAATCAACATAATAAACAATTTTTTCATCGCTGGTCCACGCTAGTCCATTAGAAATTGATATATCTGCGAGTAATCTTTTAGGTTTGAGGTCCTTGAAAGCGTATAAATTGCCCACTTTTTCGTCAATTCTTTCTTCATTCAGAGCCATCGAACCTAAAATTAAAAAAAATTAATCTCATATTCTGTGTACTTTTATTGGATGATTTGGGAAATTTAATCTTACCAGCAAACAATACACCGCTTGGACTGCATTTACCATCATTAATTCTCGTTATGGATCTGTCATCTTCTGTAGCTACGGCCAAAAGCTCGTAATCTTTCGCATCGTTTACGCCGTCCCAAGTGATACTATAAACTTCGGCGCCATAAGTGATGACAAACTTATTTTTATCGTTTTTCACGGGAATGATTAGAGAAACTGGTTTCACTTCTTCTCCTGGCACCTCTGTGTAATTGAATAATTGCCAACGACGTTAGTGAGCCATTTATTGACTATGAATTGAATACGCTGAGTTTTGATGGACTTTTTTGAGCTTCCCCACCTCCCAAAACTGGTTGGAAATTCGAATTCAGCATTATCGAAAATATTCCAAACGATAGTCAAAAAATACCGTTTGAAATTTTTTGAAATTTTGACCCAAGTTTGTGGGTGGGGAGCTGAAGGAGTCAGATCGAGAAAGTCGAAATTCGGACTCAACATTTCCGAAAAAATTTTTTTTAGAAAATTTTAGTGCTCTCAAAAAAACTGAGGGGAATGTTGGTTCGTTGGAATTTTTTTCATCGTTAGAACGAGAGATTTTTTTGAGCTCCCATTTTCTATCCTTCTGGAGCAATCGAGTCGAAAAAATTTTATTTGAGAGGAAAAATTTAGAATTTTCAGAATCCGGTGTCATTTTGGTCGTTAAAATTGGACGAGGGCATACGAGAGGCCAACTGACAGTAATTTTGAGTGATCTTTTGAATCAGGACTGGGAATTTAATAAATTAAATTTTAGTACTTACGAATTTTCGTACTGGTGTGTTGACTGGTCTCTGGCACATATCTGTGTATAGATGAATTCCAAATATCCACGAAATATAGGGACTGAGTCGACTCATCCCAGTGAGGACCTTCTCCAAGTTCCGTTGGAGGTGAAATCACATTCAACGTAGGGCTCATTGTAGAATCAAAAAATCAAAATTGCGCGAAAATTTTCTAAAAAAACCTTAAAATTTTCAAATTATTATAAGTAAGTTTGCGAACGTGTTGTTCTAATGGTCAAATAACTTTTCAAATAATGAAAATACAAGTCTAGAACTTCACTTGGTCTTATCTTGTTTAAAGTTAAACCGTAACAGGTACAAAATACAACGACGACTGGTTTGAGTTATTTGAGAGGTAGGTTTGTTTTCAAATAGGATTCCCGATCGGTGCTATATCATTTAAATAATTCGCATGCTTGTACGAGTTCGAGATAACGATATTTTCGAACAAAAATGTTGGAATTAAATTACATACACCAGCACATTATTATCAATGTGGGTGTAGGTTTTTATACGATTGGCTGATTACGAATAATTAAAAAAAGAAGAACGGAAAGATACATTAAGAGTAATTAATGATGGAAAATTGTTGAAAAATTTTTGTTCATGCCTCCGATACTGTTTTTAGTTATTTTGAGCGTTTTATCAGCTTTTACTTGGTAAAAGGCTCGTCTCATTTAATTCGCTGCTGGGTACTTAATCAGCGGTTAGCTTAGATAATGATTTTGGAGGTTAATCGAACATTTAATTTTGATTAAACGGAAATCTGGAATTTTCCTATTTCATTACCTACGCTTTATTCGTGTTCGAATATTAAAAACCTCTTTTAATCAACTTTTTTTCATTTTTTATTCTAGGTACACTTTTAGGTGCAATGGAATCATCCAAAGATAGTACTCATTTGCAGTTTTCCAGCGAGGATCTATGTACCTATTCAAATTACGTACTTTTCCACGTACGTGCAAATTTGAAATTATTATAAAATATGGATAGTAAGCTTTCGCAGTTACAATTCCAGTACGGTCGTTCACTTTCTAATTCCAGTGGCTTTGTTGTATTCGAATCATTCGAGAATATCTAATTTTTCTCTTCGTAAATTGTAAGTGTTGTACAAAAATCTTTTTTTTGTGATTATACGTTGTTGAAAGAAAATTTTAAAAAGACGAATATCTTATTTATCACTTTTACATTAAAAGATGTGAAGTTTTAGAAATAATGATAGATAACCACTTATTTTTGCTACGAAAAAATGAACATTTTACACATTGACATTTTGGTGAGAACGCACCTTTTGAATTTCATTTTTTTTTCATATTTTTTGAAGCGCCCAAACGAACCTATTATTAGATTTTATGGCAGAGAGAGGATGGAGTGGAAGAAAGAATGAAAAATTGAAGATTATGAAATTGAAATCATCTAATTCAAATCCCACATTTTTTCAAATTGAAATTTTGTAAATTTTTTTATCGCTAAGAATTAGGGTTTTTTGAAAAAAATTAAGAACAAAAATTTTTGATTGTAAAAAATTCACTTGACCAATTTTTTTCGAAAATATTTGCAACAGTATCGAAATTGACTGAAAATTTATAAAAATTTGAAAGTTTTGATGTAATGGCAGCACTGTCATGTGAAATTTTTCAGAAAATGTTTAACAAGATTTTTTCTCAGTGACTGAACAAATTTTTTGCTCGGTTTTGAAATGGTAGAATAAACGAGTGGAATTTTGTAAAAAAACAGGGTATCTACAGATTTCTAACTCCCTTGATGTATTATTAATATGGGGGAGAGGAGGGGGGGTAGGAGGTATCCAACTGGAAGATCCATGGTTTTGGGAAATAGTTGGAACTTGAATTGAATTGTTTCAGAGGCAGAGTCAGCGAAGAACGAAGAAGAATGTGGGCTCTCCCTCCCATCACAAAAAATATAAAAATAATTTTTTAGTCCAACTTCGTAAATTTTTTTTGCTTCTATTCCTTTTGCTAACTCTTTTAGATGAAGAAAATTTTGGAAACTTTTGGAAAATAGTATTTTTGACGAAGAAAAATATCTCTGCTGTTATAATAGCGTAGGTATTTTTTCGAAATAAAACGTAAAGTTGACATTTCAGGCTTCATCTAATTCTTCGAAAAAAGGTCTAATGCATATTCACCCCTTGCACCCCCCCCCCCTCTCGCCGGCCCTATTCAGAGGTTACCAGGCACCTAATTGGCAAAGTTGAGTTTTTTCAAAAATGAGGCTACTTTAAGGACTATAGCTTAATATCCCTTATGCATAGGGAAATCAAATTTTTTCTGGAAGGTTCCTTTCCTAAGTAAAATATTGCATTAATTTTCATTAAAATCAGTTCGTTCTTTTCATCAGACTTAAAGTATGCTTTTTTTGGTGAGTTATTATGAGGGGACAGGTGGTCAGGATTCAGATTGCATCTGGATTTTGAAAAAACCTGGTAAAAATCTCACCCCCTCCAAGACTTAATTACTACCTCTACCAGATTGTTCTCAAAATTTGGCCGTGCGTGTGCAAATAAATTTATAAAAATGGAAAATACGTTTTTAAAAAATGAAAATTCACCTTTTCGTGTTTTTTAAAATTCTGATGAAAAATAGAAAAAGATATTAATTTTTTTTCTTGAAAAAATTTTCAATACGGATACCTACTTATCTGAAAAAAATCATCGAAGGTGATTTTCCATTGCTACACCTCCCCCTCCTCCTGAAATCAATTTTCACTAATGATAATGAAGAAAAGTAAGGTACATTAAATAAATTTGAAACGATGGTGAAAAAATATTGCCAATGATATTCGATTCCTGCTTGGAATTTTCCATATTAAATTTGATATTTTTCAGATTTTTCCGCTGAGGGGGTGGGGGTCGATTTGTAAATCAAGTCCGATTTTTTTTTTAATATTCCGAATATCTACTTTGGACTCCAAGGAAACTGACAGTAATTTTGGTTGATCCATTGAATCAGTTACAGACTGAGACTCGTGTTTTGATTAGTTTCAGGCACATATCTGTGTATGGTTAATTTCCAAGTATCCACGAAATTGATATAGATTGACTCGCATCATCTCAATGAGGACCTTCTCCAAGTTCCAATGGAGGAGAAACAATGGTCAATGTAGGACTCATGTTCAAATCACAAAGTAAAAAACAACAGGAAGTTGAAAATTTTTTTGAATCGAATTTTTTCAAATTTTTAAAAAGAACGTGAACCTGGAGTTTTTTATAAGATCGCTTTTAAAATAATGAGCTGCGGGTGGGTCAAGTAGTCGGCACTTATACTCTGGTTACAATTAGTTTTATCTTGTTTGAATTAGAGAAACCGTGACGTGAAAACAAAGTACCTATAAATTTTTTGAGGTTTGAATTATGTCATAGGTACCTCTGGGTTATCAGCAAAATTATTCGTTATGTAAATGCGATAAGTGTAGATAAATACCCCTCTTATCAAATGCAAAAGTTTTCTGTTTGTTTCGAGCTTGAAGTGGTTGAATAAAAAGAACGAATTTTATCAGGAATATTGAAAAAAAAAACAAATAGTTGGACCTCCGTATTTTGCTCCGCATTTATGAAACGAGCATATTATTATCTTTGTGAAAATTTCGATAAACTCGATTCAATCGAGAATGTTGAAATTTGAAATTTTTTAACATCTTAAATTATACGTGATGCTAGAATTTTTTTCTAGTGATTTGTTGTTGAATAATCAAATCCCAAGATGATTAGATTTCGCTTAAAGAGGGGGGGGGGGAGAACTTGAAAATTTTCAGATCATGGAATTGAATAAAGATTTTTCAATTTTTAATATGTATGAAAATCGAATCGCTCACTCTTATCACCTTAAAATCGAGCCAATATTTTTTATCATAGTGCTACCAATTTAAATTTCAAAAAATTACGTAATTTGGCAGCATTCCCTAAAATAATTTATTCTTAGGGACGAGAAATAAAATGTTGACCTAAATTAACCATTTCAAATTTGGTAAAAAAGCAAGAAATCTTCAACTTCTCTTTTTATTGAGAATAGTTCACTGAAGGGGGGGGGGGTCCTCCGTAGTACGAAAGTCCTTGTAATTTTTCACCTCTGTAAATAGGTAAGCATTTTATATTCAAGACAAAAAGACTCTTATTTTCTCTGACAGGTTTCTCTTTCAATCTAAATTACGTGGGTAGGTGAGGTATAGGTACCTTATCAATTTTCGTTGAAATTCGAGTTTTTTCTCATCACAGGTCATCTATATTATAATTATGCATTTCTTTCGAAAATTTGAGACAATGTTAGAAAATTGTCACCGATAATTTTTCGAGACCGTATTAAGCGAAGAAACGATTTATTTGAATAATTTATTCGATTTTTACCAAAAAACTATAAAATAAAAATAGGTAGGTAGCTTATTTTTTTTAGTAGCTACCACCCTTGGAAAATGATTGAAAAATATTCTCCTACGAATCTGTCAAGTTCGATCATCAGAGATATATTTTTACTTGGAGCTTTGGGTCGTCAAAATCGCTTCAAAAAATCAGACATTTCATTGCTTTGGTTAAAGATGAAGATGAAATTCCATTATCGATAAAATGAAACAAGAGTAATTAAGAAAATTATTTATAGCATGAAAAAAACATGATTCATTCGCTTTACGTGAGTACATACTGCATATTACACAAACAAAACACTGAGTACAAATATTTATATTGATGATAAAGTTGGTAAATAGGTAGGTATAAGTTTCACTAAATGTTAGAAAGATCAATCGGTACACCAGCTATGCCCTTGGAGCCGATACCAGTGACTTTAAATGTACATCCAGCGGCCGTATCACCTTCCTTGATACGAGGTTCTAACACCTCGATGCTCGCAGACGTCACATATAATTCGTCCAAGTTTTTGCCACCGAAAGCTACGCTGGTGATGTTAGTTGTTGGAAGCGATACAGTATCCAATAATGTTCCAGTTTTTGGGTTTATTTTCGCAACCTACCCCACAAAATTTGAAATTTAATATTTCTCTAGGGTATACTTAATAGGTACCTCTACCTACAGCTTACGAAATAATTCAAGTTACTCGTACTCACTCGACTAGCTCCCCAACAAGCTACCCACAGATTTCCATCAGCATCGATAGTCATTCCGTCTGGAAATGCGTCGATGTTATTTTGACGTAAATTGAAAATTGGACGTCGATTAGCTGTGTGATGTAAAAATTATTTTAATTAAAATATCTTTATATTCGAAATTAATAGGTACCTAAATTAAATGATCATTGTTGGCGGGCTCAGACAACCTGAATAGCTGTTCTATTTTTTTTCTTTTTTTTCATCGATTCCCAAAATTAAGTACATATATATTCACTTTAAAATTCTTTCATGGTGGCTAACAATTTTTTAAAATTTTCAATTTTTAAGCTCGATCATTTTAAAATTCGAAACCTTTTTCCACAATCAGATATTCATTATTTCAAAAATTATACTTACATAAAAATTGGAAAATTTTTAGAAAAACTAATTCATTTTTTCAGCAAACTCAATTTGAAACATTGTAAAAAATTGAATGACATTAACAAAATCGTTGAAAAATGGTCTTAGTCCTTGCTCCTTGGGTACCTAATTTGTGACCAAATTGAATAAAGTTCTATAAAATAATTTTTGCTGAAAAGACTTGCCATCTACCTATCTAATTTTCTGAAACCTTTGAATAGACAATCTCCCACACCTAACTAAATAGAACGTTTTTTAAAATCAAAAAATAGGATAATTTTTCAAACGCTTGATAATCTTCTAAATTCTGGGCAACTTTTCAAAACTTGGAATAATTTTTAATAATCGAACTATTTTTTCAAAAACTGATACCTTTCAATACTTTTCCGAAAATGGCCATATTTTTCAAAATTGGACTATTTTTCCAAAATTGGACAACAGGGTTGGTGCCAAAAAATTAGATTTGGCTGAAATTGATATACATATGTTACCTATAGATTATATACAATTATAAAGTCAACAAAACAAACCGTACTCAAATCGGTTGAGTAGAACTCGAGAATTTTTTTTTAAAGTTCCGATTTTTGAACTCGTTCGAAAAATGACCGCCTCAACGAAAATATGCCATGTGACGTCAGTTCCTCGTATTGACGCCTCGAACATAACGGATTTCAACGCGCAATTTCAATTTTTCGTTGATTTCTAAGTTGAGTTTTTCGATTTTGCTGAATTTTATTTTACAAGTTTTTTTCCATGAATTGGTAAAGTAAATTATCAATCATTTCTTCTAATTTTCTCAACTCAAATTTATTTATTTCAATTTTCTCAATTCGAATTTTTTTCTTTTAATTTTCTCAACTCAAATTTTTTTCTTCAAATTTTTGCAACCTAATTTTTTTCCTATAATTTTCTCAACTCAAATTTTTTTAGACGTAATTTTCAAAGCTTGGATTTTTTTCTTTCAATTTTCTCAACTCAAATTTGTTTTTTTTTTGATTTTCTTAACTCGTATTTTATAACATATGTGAGCCTGGATATAGAAACCACCCTTAGGTGTAAAAAATTGGTTTTTGAGTGGAGGTTCTCCTTTGATTCTATACCTTCTGAAACGCCCAAAATCAGTGTCAACTCAGAAATCAATTTTTTACACCTAAGGGTGGTTTCTATATCCAGGCTCACATATATTAAATTCATCCAAATCTAATTTTTTGGTACCAACCCTATTCCCTGAAAATTGATCAATTTTCCAAAAATTAAAAAAAATTTTAAAAGTGGGAAAATGTTCAAGAAGTGTACTACCTATTTTTTTCAAATGTTTCTAAAATTGGACAAGTTTTTCAAAGTTGAAAATGAACAATTTTTAAAAATTGTACAATTTTCTCAAAAACAGAAGAATTTTCCAAAAATTGTACACTTTTGCAAAAACTGAAAAATTTTCCTAAAATTGAACAGTTTCGCAAAATTGGAAAAAATTTAAAAATTTGACGATTTTTTAAAATTGTAGAATTTTGTAAAAATTGAACGGTTTTCCAGAACTTGAAACAATTTTTCAAAATTAAGGAAGTTTTTTATAAATCTAATGGATTTTCAAAAATTGAAGGGTTTTTCAAAATTTGGCCAATTTTTCAGCACAAGAGCAACGTTTCCTTAATTTTCAAACCTTAAACGATATTTCCAAAATTTGGAAATTTTAAAAAAAAATAACCATTTTCTAAAAATTGGATAGTTGTTTCAAAAATTTCAAGAATTGTACAATTCATAAAAAATTGATTCATTTTCAAAAAAAAAAAGTTGTGGTACATACCTATTTCAAAAAATTTAAATAAGTTAGGTAGGTATCTTAGACAGTTTGTTAAATTGTAGTTTTATTATTGCATAAGGATGTCATTGTATGACTACCAATATTAAAATTTTTTGTGACTTTATTTTATTATTTTACGTCACTTTTTTAAATAACTAGTACGTAATCTCTCAAGTTTGAATCCAATATCCATCAAATAACGTAATTTTTTTTTGGAAATGAACTGCAGTGCCACGGCCGACACCGTGGTGTAGGGTGGATTGGCCAGTGATGGTAATGTAGGTACAGGATGACTTAAAATTTCCGGAATGCCAAAATTGCTTCGTAAAAAAAATGATAAGGTCCAACGAATAATGATAACCTATTCACAACATAGCTGAAGCTCCATTCCCTTTAAATAATATGGACTTATCATTCATGGATTACGAATCTTTGAAAAATTTTAGACTTTTTTCAATTTTGGTACTTTTCAAAAAAAATTCTCGAAACCCAAAATTTCGAAAATTTTAAAAATTGAGATATTTAAAAACTAACAGTTGCATATGATAGAGTTTTGGATAAGGATCAAGCATCATTGTATGCAAATTTTGCCTAATCAAAAGTTTGAAGGGGCAAAAATTTTCAAAAAAATCCAGTTTTCATGAAATTGCAACCGTTTTCAAATATTTTGAGTGCAGCGTTGACGTGTCCCTTGGCGACCTACACGTAGGCAACCCTTCGTTCAGATCAAAGCAAGGCAATGTGGAGCGATTTCTCTCAAAATAACGAAAACAACGTTACATTCCGGAACTTTTGGGTCACCCTGTATACTGAACTTGCTTTACTCACAAAATTCGGCCTTATCTGCATCATAATCGAATCCCTCCACTTGACCAGTCATCGAATCAATATAATAAACGGTTTTTTCATCGCTAGTCCAAGCCAATCCGTTGGAAATTCCTATTTCAGTCAGCAAACGATTCGGTTTCAGATTCTTGAAGGCGTAAAAATTACCCAAATTTTCTTTGATCTTTTCTAATTCCAGAGGCATCGAACCTATACGAATTCGAAAATTAATAGTTTTTAATTTTCATATTCTTTCTACTGTGTGAAATATTTTTATCTTAAAATTTCAACTCACCGGCAAATAATACACCGCTCGGACTGCATTTACCATCGTTAATTCTTGTTATGGTGCTATCATCTTCTGTAGCTGTAGCTAAAACTTGATAATCGGATGGCTCGTTTACGCCATCCCAGGTGATCTTGACTACGTCTGTGCCATACGTAATGACGAACTTGTTCTTTTCGTTTTTTACCGGAATAATTATAGAGACTCGTTTTACTTCTTGGCCTGGGATTTCTAAGCAATTAAAAAATTATCCGAGTTGTTATTAGATTTACCAAAATAGGTACCTATTTATAGATATGGTAAATCAGTATTATTTTACAGGTTCGTACGTTGGAAATTTTTGATAAATTTTAGTACTTACGAATTTTCGTAAAAGTGTATTGGTTGGTTTCTGGCACAAATTTGTGTATGGTTGATTTCATAATATCCACGAAATATAAAGCTTGAGTCGTCTCGTCCCAGTGAGGACCTTCTCCGAGGTCTGTCGTAGGAGAAATAATTGTCACCGTTGGGCTCATTTTCACAAAATCTAAAATTATCAGCGAAAAATAAAACTTGAAAAATGTAAAAAAAATCTAAATTTTTTTCAAATTATCGCACCAACGCGAACGAGTAATTCTGTTAGTTATTTAGGTAACTTTTCGAATGATAACACGTACCTCTAGTTGCAAGAACTCAATTTACAGTTTTATCTTGTCTGAAAGCAAACCGCAATCGCGAATACAAAATACGAAAGCAACGGTTTTTTTTTGTAGTTCGAGTCCAGTATGTGATAAATTGATAGAATAGATACCTACTTGTTTTTCGCCTTCGACTAGATTTTTTTCTTGTGTATGTATACGCGATAACAGTCGATGAATGCCCTTATTATAAATAGTCCGTTATGAAGCTGAGATAACGGTATTTTTGGATAAAAATAACAAATTTTAATCATTATTTGGATACCTAATTACCTACTTCGTATTGATATCAACGAAGAGGAAAAGTACATTGAGTAGGTAGGCACATATAATCAATGAAAAAAAATCGAATCATTAAACATTTTGGTTTGTTTTTCATACTTAATCTTTTCTGTTACCTATTTTCAGATTTTTCATGAATTTTTATTCGAAACAAGAATCGTTTTACTTGAATTTTTGATAAGAGTGCTTATTCTTCAAATATTTAAATGAAAATTTTTGAAAGAAAAAGCCAGTCAATAAAATGTAATAAAATAAGACGATTTTTTTGAAAAATAAATTTTTGAGAAAAGTTCAATTGTTTTCAATTGGTTCCTGTTCACAGGCGATAAAGCTTTGAAAAATCAAGATAACTACGAAAAAATATTTCAAGTGGAAAATATCAAGCATTAATGAATGATAATTTTTGATTTTCAATTTTTTTGAACCCATTTGATGGTTTTAGCTAATACAGACAAAAAACCCTAAATGACAATATTTGCACCCTTTTTTCGTAGCTAGGCAGATAGGTATTTATTTTCGTCAATTTGTAAATTCAATTTCTGAAAACTGTTCGACTGATTTTGATTAAATTTTAGGTTTGACAGAAGTTGGAAAAAAGCCTCACAGTGAAAATTTGATTGAAATCAAATAAGCTTGAGCTCTAGGGTTGCTCGAAATTTTTGAATATTCAAAAGTACTTACCTAATGAAATTTGAATTTTGATTATGATAAAAGGTCAAGAGGGGAAAGAAAATTTTAGGCTCTAGAATTCGTTGGTAATATTTTTTTCGTACGATTCTTTTTCTCCCAAAAATTGACATACCTATCTGTGTTAATGCCCTGTATTCATCCCCTTAAACCAACACATGAATTTTTTTGTGCATAAAAATATCATATGGCGTAGACATAGTTTATGTTTTTTTGGGTCCCTGAGTTCGAATATGGATTTTTTTTCTCCTCATCTTCATATCTGAGGCTACTAGTTTAAAAGAAAAATGCAAAGCAATTATGAAAGACGAAAGATCTAAAAAGAGATGCCATCAAAATATTAAACAAGGACTCCATTTTCGAATTCAGCGACCTAAAAAACATAACAAATGATATGCCGCATGATATTTTCATGGAATTGAACTATGATGGAAAGTGGGATGAGGGGAGAAATTATTTATCATAAAAATGTCAAAGAAGATTATGATTTTTTTAAATTTTTGTCCTCGTTTTGCTCGGGCAGTATTTTAGTACCTAACTATTTCTTAAATAAACATACCACTCCTTAAATTTGAATCAGTTAAATTTACAGAAAAAACTGAGAAATCTTGTGTTTCGGATCGAAAAAATCAGAAAAAATTCAATTTCGGTGGATAATTTTTGATTATTTAATCCTAAGGGATTATATCTTTGTATTTATAAGGGAACAAATGAAATATTGAGGTACTGTGTAACTCGTAAAATTATAAAACGGTTCACAATTTTATCGTTCTTAAAAAATAGATTTTTGTATAAACGAGTGATTGAAATACGTAAAATTACTAAGCTGAATATTTTCCCACCATGTGACAAATACAAAACACTCCTCACATGGGGTTATCTTATCTTTTATCTAATTTTGATTATACCGTATGTTATTCTTTTTAAACTGCATATATATATATTTTTAACGATTTCAATTTGTGTTATCCTAACTGATGAGAGCGAAGTACAAAGTTGAAATCTCAAAATCACTAAATCCATTATTTTTGTAAGAACACATTAGGAAGTAATTAACGATAATGTTTTTCATTATCTCATCAGTATGAAGGGTCGTGATAATTGGGGAAAATAGATAGATAAAGTTCTCTATAAAATAAGGATACAATTTCTACTCGTTCCTCAGTTTAAATTTTCGTGGTTCCCGCAGCCGTGATTTTTTCGAATTCCTTCTCTATAAAATAAGGATGCAAATGCTAGGTACTCGTTTCTCAGTTTAAATTTTCGTGGTTTTCGCAGCCGTGATTTTTTCGAATTCCGTTTAAGATGATGTATTAAAATACTTTTTTATATTTTTAATTTTCTGCCAGTAACTTTATTTCTGCATGGCGATGGCGTTTCAGCTCACAGTCAGAGATCAGCTGGATTTGGTGAGTTTACCTACTATTTAAATTCTTATTATATTTAATAACCTACAACTTACATGTAAAGTGACATTCTATGTGTGTTTTTTTTTCATGTTTGGTAAAAACCATGTAAAATCCTTTCAAATTGTTTTCCTATTTGGGTCATTCCACGTCAGTTCGTTCACAAAGTGGAAAATGGGGTAGGCGATTTTTCTGATTTTTTTCACGGGGGTAGATCTCGATGAGGGATGACGAATGGCGCAAACCCGAGCTCCCGAAGTCTTTTTGGAGGGCAGCCATGGGCACTCAAAGTTTTGAGGTAAAATTGGATATGGTAAATTTCGAGCGTGGATAACTCGAAAACTATGATGGGTAGAAAGTTTAAACTTTTTCCAATGTATAGGGCCTTTGAATAGCTTTTTGGCGATTTTTTCGAAATCAATGTTGCCACTTTTTTATGGCAAAAATTAGCTAGAAAAGTTGGAAAATTGTATTTTTGTATGAAGGACACCTTCAAAAATTCCCCAAAAAATATATATGGTACAACTTTTCATGCTTAACACCATATTAAAAAACTGAGATGGCGTTATTTTTTAAACTCGTTTAAAAAAATGTCAAAGTTTATGAGAAAACGTAATTTTTTACTCCAAGAGCTGAAAATTTCCCAAACTGATTAAATTACATCGTTTTTACCAAATTTTCATTGTACATATATTAAAAATTAGTCAACGAAACTATTTTTATCAAGTCGATCCTGAATGCTGTGTGGATAGGTACCTTGTATTTGATAAAACAACTCGTTCCTCGAAAAACAAGATCTTCCTTTACCTGATTTGATAATAACTATGTATGTTCGTATCTGTTCAACTCTTTTGATCGATAGATTTTTATTTTTGGTTTTTTTTTGGACCAGGAGAGAGAGAAATTATGATGCGGCAAGGGCGGGAGGTGCGAGGTGTAGAAATTTTTTTGAGTCGATATATGCTACAGAATTGGAACTCATCGACTGCTACAACCTGGCGCGTGTAAATTGCAATTACGTTTCATCTAATATGGTCAATTATTCATTTTTCTCCTTCAAATTGTAGTTTGGGGGTAAAACTCCACCGAGGGGGGTTAAATTAAAAAATTATTACCATTTTCGAACTCAGCTCGAAATTTTAAACCATTTCTATATGCCGCATCGCAGTTTTTAAATTAATGTTTTTATTATAATTTGGCGGTGGTGGGAGGGATAAGGGTTGGAAATTTTTTTGGGGGTCAAAGTATTCTGAAAGTTAAGATCAATCAACCACAATTGTCTGATTTGCGTAAATTTCAATTACGTTTCATTTAAATGATGCCAATTCTTCAGTTTCCCCCTCAAATTCAAGTTTGGGGGCAGCATTCCACCGAGGGGGGTCAAATTCAAAAATTATTACCATTTTCGAACTCAGCGCGAAATTTTAAACCATTTCGATATGCCGCATCGCTGTTTTTAGATAATGTTTTTATTATAATTTGGCGGTGGGTGGGAGGGATGAGGGTTGGAAATTTTTTTGGGGGGGTCAAGGTATGCCGAAGATCAATCAACCACAATTGTCTGATTTGCGTAAATTCCAATTACGTTTCATTTAAATGATGTTAATTCTTTAGTTTCCCCCTCAAATTCAAGTTTGGGGGCAGAACTCCACCGAGGGGGGTCGAAATCAAAAATGATGATGATTTTCGGATTCAGCGCGAAATTTTGACCCATTTTGATGAATCGCATCGCCATTTTTGAGCAAGTATTCCATGACTTAATTTTGGTGGGGGGGGGGGGGATGGTAACCAACCTGTTCATTTTCATTACTTCGCATTGTGCAAGAATTTTTCGCCCATTTTTGCGGGAATGGACTTTAAATTACTTCATTCAACAAAATTGACGAGTATTTTTTGGTTCTCACCTATATTTTGGATAAGATGGCTCTTTTACTGTCAAAAATCGTCCAAAATGCATAAAAATTGCACTTGAAGTGTAATAAAATGCAGTTTTGCAGGGTGCAACGGGAAAAAATTGCATATTCGGTATCGGGAGAAGTTCCTCAACGCAAATCCGTCGAATTTTTTTGGTTCGGACCATGTCCGCTAAATCACCTTTTTAGGGGTCCACCCCCCCCCCAATTGTGCAGTGTTAAAAATCTGAAACTGCACTTTTTCGAATGAGGCGGATAGTACCGAAATTTTGGCAGCTCATTTTTTTGGTTCTCAAAAAAGATCGCTGAATTCGATTTCTAGAGCACTTTTTCATGTTTGGATTATAGACTAATTTTGTTTCGTTGTTTAGGTAATCATGAAAAAACATCACGCGTTAAAAATTCTGCTATTCACCAAAAATGGTTATGGTTGGCAATTTTAGTTGTTTGAGGTGAGACGTTCAGTTGGAAATTTTTGCTGACCATTTCTCCCTCCGACCCCACTAGTGCCCCTGGAATAACAAGTTACTCAATTTTTTAAATTGAAATTTGCTATTTTTTCTTGAATTTTTGGCCCCTTCCTTAAATAATTTCTGGGTGCTGTTATATGAATTGCCTGATTAACCTTGCTCTCCGTACCTAAAAAAAAAAATGATATTCACCAATTAATTTTCTAGCTCTGGACCCAAGGTTGGTACGACGTTATAATTTCTAGGAGGTAGGAATGTATATAAATGTTCAACTTTTCATTTCCCTTGTTGGACATATTGTCTACTTTCCTATTTACAGGGACAAATTTTTTATAAAAAACAGTATTTGTTGTATTCATTGACATTTTTTTGTATTGAATCCAAAAGTGACGGAAACAAAATTGCATAATAGATCCTATGCCCTATTGATTTACGGGCTAAAAAATTGAAATGTGTAACCCCTTCAAATAAAAAGTAAGCAATTTGTTTGGCAGTCGCTTAAGAAGTAGACGAATGAAAAAAACCGGTTTGTGACAATTGTCACAGGGGGGGGGGGGGGTCACAGGGTAGCAGAGTTAAATGCTGAAAGTGCTATTGAAGCATTTTTCAATTTTTGCCAGAAATGTTTGATACTTGATAGAGAATATTAAGGAATTGATCTAGCAGTTGGGAATTTCAGAAAACTGTTTTAATCGATCAAATGAATTACTATTTTGGGTTATCCCGCGTTTGTAAGTCCCAAAGTTCTTATATAGATGATAGATATGTACAATTTTTTTTGTCAATGCTGAGGAATTCAAAAATTTTCTAAAAGCTCCAGAATGTTTTGAAATCACTTCCAATCGATTTGGAAGATTGTTAATAGTGTAGGTACTTGGAAAATTTCAGCTTTTATTTTTAATTTTAGATCTAATTTTCATAATTTACGAATCATGGGGTGATTTTTTGATTCTTTAAATATATTCATGAGTTGAGAAATGAGCTGTAGCACCTGAAATTTTGAATCAAAAATTGTTTTTGGATGTAAGTGAAATATGTTTTTGTTTTGGTTCAAAATTCTACTACCTAGGTATTGATTAGGATAACTGTCTCGTTAGCAATTTTGAAAATTAAAAAAGCAGAAAAAATGGCCCAAAAATTGACTTTTAACAATTGGTCATTAATTGAAAAAAAAAATACTCATTTGATTATTCGACTATTTTAATTTATTTCAGCTAACTGTAAAACATATCCATAATAAATCAATAGGTAAGTACCTATAGTCGGTACAACGAAAGAAGGCACTTTTCCCCTACTCGACTCGTAACGCGGAAACCAACGACACGCGTTGATTTCAAATTTCGTCCAATCACAACTAGGCGTTTTTAAATTTTGTGGTGGGAGAACGTAGGGGAAAAGTACCTTCTTTCGTTGTACTATAGACACTAGTGTCTATACGTTGTACCCTGTACCGACTATAATTTAAAAGTTCACGTGATTTTTTTTTCTCAAAAGGTCCAGGAAAGTAGTCATCAGTACCTGTATTCCTGAGCCCCGACAAGAACGTTACCGTCCCAAAATTTGCGGACGTTACCTTGCCCTGCTCCGTTAACCAAGAAGGTAAGAAATACGCAGATTACCTATTTACATGTACAATGTACATACCCAAATTTAAATGCTCAGTTAAACAATATCTTTAGATAGCTTTCATTTTTTTTGTATGTACGTCTACGTATACCTACTTATACCTATCTAATAATTTATTTACCAACTTATAGCCGAAAAAAAAGATATCGAATGGTTGAAAAATAAACTGCCTCTATTTCGAAAAGAAGATAAAATGCGCTCGTTATTCTTAGACCACTACATCGTCGATACCAATCATGGTCTGAACATTTTGAATTTTTCTATTGATTTGGCAGCTCAGTACACCTGCTTCATCAATGAATATTTGGATAGAAATTATGTAACATACATTGTTGGATTAGAACATGGTAGGGTTATTTTCAAACAAATACTTTCATTTTTTCTAATGTACTTCTCTATACCTAGAACAATTTTTTCTCTTTTTGTTCATATGTAAAATCAAGGTATCGAAAGACGGATTGTAGAACCAGTAGAAATGATTCTTCCGTGTCACCCGGATTTAAAAGCACCACCACAAGAAGGTTGGTATTTGCATTGAATACATCAAATTTCAGTTTTGTTATGATTAAATTAAATCAAGTGTAAATCGTGAATTTATATCCATGTTAAGACGCTTAATTGAGGCACCTAAAAGATTAGAAATTAGCTTGAATTATAAAATATAGAAAAATTTATTTTTACGGTAAATTAACTAGGCAATAATGTTGGGATGGTATTAGGCATCTTAAAGTAATAAAATCGTCGAAATCTAAACAACACAAATCACTGATGTGATGTGGAGACCGTAGGTGAGTGTTCAGTTGATATGTGAAAAAATAGGCGATTGATTCCCATTTTATTTCGCGGTATGTAGCCCTATGTACATATGAATTGATTCTCATGATACCTACTCTTTCACGAAAATTTCTTTCAACTCTAAATTTTTTGACTCACAATTTTATCTAGGATTTTTTTTATGGTACAACTTCACGTGATGAGTAACGTATTAAAAAACTGAAATGGTGTTATTTTTTAAACTCGTTTTAAAAAATTTCACAGTATTTTAAAGTTTATGAGTAAACATAATTTTTTGCCTTAAATAAAAAAAATTTACTTTACAATACATAATTATACATAATGAGGAAAAAACAATGCAAGAAAAATTACACATAGGTAAATACGAATTAGCTTAGGTAAGAAATTTTCCCATCATATTCAGATAAAGCAAAAATAGGGAAAAAATACATGTAAGCATGGAAAAAACACTTGAAAAAGTTTCATGAGTCATGAATCAAGTTCTAAAGAAAAATATATAAGTAAATAAATAAAAACGTACCTAGGTAATAAAATACTTAAGTACCTATCTGAAAAAAAAACACCCAAGCAAAATTAGTCGGCAAAAAAGGTTTATACCGTAAATGAACAGAAAAGGAAAACAAATTATAAAAAAAATTAAATAAATGGGGAAAACAATTGAAAAAATCACAATACCTACGATAGCGATAGGGTAAAAAAAAGGAGGTACCTACAAAACATGCTTGAACAAAAAATTTAAAAAATGTAGGTAAGTCGCAAATCCGGAAGAAACAAAGAAAAATTACCTCAAAAAATTTACAAAAAAAAACATTTCTCTGAGGAAACACTTCAAAAAAATTGTACAAATAAGCATTGCTTGTTAAACCTAGTTGACTTAGTACATTTACCTATGTAAGGCCATAAAAAAAGAGTAAAAACCCAAATATCTAGGAATAAACACTAGGTAATATAATCATGCTTGAATGGGAGATAACAAAAAACATTCCTAGTAAAATTAAACCAACACAAAATTAGCCAATAGCAATGGTTCACATCATAGGTACTTCAACAAAAAAAATGAAAATAAATGTTGAAAAACCACATATTTGAGACGAAATACTTGAAAAAAAATCGCAAAAAGAAATATTGAAAAATGGTAAGGTTACATTACTTAAAAGCTAAAATCGTCCCACTAATGTTAAAACCGTATAAGTGCCACTTTTTTTAAAATAGACTTTTTTATAATTTTGGATTCAGCGAATCAAGCTGCATCGATTAAAATATAAAAAACGCAACTTAAAATAATTTAAACCCCCAAAAAAAAGAGTTTAAAATTTGCAAAGTCCATAAGCGCAATGCAAATTTTGTTACGTTTTTCAGCTCTCCTGTAAAAAACGAAAAATGGCACTTATAGACGGTTTTAACATTAGTGGGACTAGTGGGACGAAATGCTAAAAATGAATAAAATGTAGTTACCCAAGAATACTATTGGCATCTATTTTTTATTATTTATCCTATTTTCCAGCTACCTATTTTCAAAATCTTGACAAAAATTTGGCAAAAAAAACCTTTTCTATAATAAAAAAAAAATTAGGTACCTATTTATAAAATTTTTAGTTTATTTTTAATTTCACAAATTAATTTTTTATTCAAAATATATAAATACATAATTATATTTTAATTAAAAAACAAAATAATTAAATATAAATAAAATAACATATTAATTTTTATACAAACTATATTATCAAAAAAAATTAAAATTAAAATTAAATAAAAACTAAATTCTGAAGTTTTTTTGAATTTGATAGCTGCTAGAGAAAAATTTAATTCAATTTAATAATTTCACAATTTTCATTGGAGGAAATCTAAATTAAACACATAAAAAATAATATTATTTTTTGTAGCGTAACGATAGAAATATTTTTTAATCACATCAATATCAAAAATTTTTATGTAGGTAAGGTACATAGGAAAGAAGGCGAGGCGAAAGTTTTGAAATTATTATCACCGTAAGAATTGAGTGGTTCTACCAGAAATAATTTTTTTTTAATTCATCCATTCGAATAATTTTGATATACCTAAATAAAATGTATAAAATCCCAAAACATTTTTTTTTTTTCAAAAAATATAAAATACATATACTTCCTTACCTAGATTTTATTATGGACAGTTAATCATCTAACACTACAGAATACCTGTATGCCACACTGGAGGCATACAGATGGCAGGTATAATTACCTACCATATCGTTTTCAAATTTTTTTATGATCAGCGAACTTCCATCACTAGCTCTAGCTAGTTCAATGTTTCTGGGGAGTTCGGACCATATACTACTCCCATCAACTGATGTAATTTTGTATTTGTAACTTCTTTTTGTTTCAATTTCTATTTCCCACGTCACTGTGGCCAGCTGCTCTTTTGTGAAACATGAAACAAACGAATAATTTATTAATAAAATAATATGGTATTTTTCTACAACATCAAAGATATTATACTTAGGATCTTTAGGGGTGTTCCAAGGACAAGTCAATGTTTTTTCATCTCCAATTTGAGCTGATACGGTAGTGTTATGATATTTCGCTGAAAAATAGGTCAAGTTGAGCATCCAGGTATTAAATAAATAAATTATAGATACCTATCTGACATAAGTAGGTACTGTTTTAGACAATATCGTAGATATATTCTAACATATGGATACCTACATTGACGTAATGTAATGTAGGTTCAAACTTCAAACAATTCAAACATCCAAAAAATCTGGATTTAAATGCGCTCAGGCGGAGTGCAGACAATTTTATTTAAAAATTTGTTAAACATTGTCAGATTTTATACTTCATACCAAAAGAGTTTGCCAAAATGGCTGATTTATAGTAGGCGGTGCGGGGTGATGGAGAGGTAGCTATTCACACTGTGCGTCAATAAAATTTCGTGATTTTTTGAATAGCCAATGAATATTGTTGCTCTGTTTTGTTTGTTATTGTTCGGGGGTCTTGTTGTTTTTGGCAAACTCTTTTGGTATGAAGTATAGTCTCGGGGAAAGGTACCTACCTACCTAAATGTAAAGTCAGGGGAGCAACATTTTTACTGCGTCGTTTTAATGTTCAGACACAACTTCCCAACAACCCCTTGTTCTACTTTCGAAAAAAATTACATAGCAATTACCTTCCCCCTTCCATGCGTAATATAAATTTATGCAAGAAAATTAATTAAAATATTAATGTTACCTATAGCTTGGCTAGCGGGACATTCCAAGGTAACATCTGCATCACGGATGGCTTCTATGTTAATTAGGTACCTCATTTGACAATTCTAGTCAGTACTACGTAAAGTGATTTAAGATCTACGTTTGAGGTCAAAATTACCCCAAAATCATCGGATTCAAGGGTTTAGAATACTTCCTGGAACCCAATTTATAATTTTATTTCTCATAAGTTTCGATGCATTTGAAATAATTATCATGGAAGTATATGATGAATTTATTTTTTGTTTTGTTCTCGTGCCATAATTTTCAGTTGAGCCAACCTCCTTCCTAGGAGGGGAAAATTTTTAAAATACCTAACTATTTAAATTTGGAAAATTTCAAAGAATCAAATGTCACAAATCCAAATCTACATATGTATCTGTGGTTTTAGCTTGACTTTAAGTTCGAGATGTTATACAGTTATACATGGCACATCATGCACAATAAGATATTCAGTTTTATGAAATGACTCACTATTAGAAGTCCGGCATGATAATTTTAAAGTTTTCCCTGGTTTCAGAAGTTCTCTGTACATGAAGGGGGTTGAATTTTTGTTTGCAGTTATCTGGTACGAATATCTGGTATTGATGTTGAGGATACTACACACTACACGTAAATGTAGTATCCCCGTTTGGCGGATGGTGTATAATCAGCGAGGTATCTAAAATATCGTAGGAATTTTCGTAGAAATTTTTTAGCGAAATGTATCCTGAGAATCTCCTTTTCTTGTACAGAGTTACGTTGTTGATTTCCCATTCAAAAAAGTCTGAAACAACAATAGGTAACATTTTGTTAGACAATGGAAAACTTACATTTTTGAAGTATAATGTAGCAATGTTATAAGTAAGGACTTGCCTATTTTTGAGATGATTTTTTATCAAATGAAGAAAAGATCGAAATAAAAGCAAATTATGCAAATTATACTTAAAAATCTTCATTTTTATACTCTTCTAGCCATTTTTATTTTTCATTCGGGCGTTACTACCGACCTACATCCGTCGCTGCACTCATTTTCACCTTAAATTTTATGATCTGGAAGTTATCAAATTGATCAAATCTAAAAACCCACCATACCTATCATTAATAGTATATTACTGTACAGGGTGCGAAAGTGAAAGTTTTCTTGTCGAGTGCGAGAGATTTCTAAATCAAAATAAAACGAGAGATATCGACATAAAAATTGGTCAAAATGCATAATTTGACCTCCCTCACCTGGGATTTAATGAGCTAATTCTCTGAATTCAGAAATGTGTGAATTGATTCCCACTTTTTTTCGAGGTTGGTATGTACGAGTTGATTCTGACCCTCTTTCAGCACATTAGCGTTATGCCCCGGAGATACCACGAGAGGAAGTACCTATTTTCAATATTTTTTTTCAATTCCAAAATTTTTTTATCAAATTTTTTCAACTCTGAATTTTTTGCTCAAAAGTTAACTCCAAATTTTTTTCAACTTTTTTTAACTTCAAAAATTTTATTGTTTGGGTCATTCCATATCAGTTCGTTCACAAAGTGGAAAGGAGGGCGGCGATTTTTTTGATTTTTCACATGTGGGTAGAGCTCAATGAGAGATGACAAATGATGAATGGCGCAAATCGGAACTCTCCAAGTCTTTTTGGAGGGCAGTCGTGACTACTCAAAGTTTTGAGGTAAAGTTGGATATGGTAAATTTCGAGTGTGACTCGAAAACTATGATGGTAGAAAGTTGAAACTTTTTCTAATGTGTAGGGTCTTTGAAGAGCTTTTTGGTTACTTTTTGGAAATCAGTGTTGCCACTTTTTTTATTACCAAAAATTAGGAGCAAAAGTTAAAAAATGGTATTTTTGTATGAAGGCCACCTTCAAAAATTCCCAAAAATATATATATGGTACAACTTTACGTGGTGAGTAACATTAAAAAACTAAAGTGGTGTTATTTTAAATTTTTCAAAGTTTTTGAGAAGACATAATTTTTTACCCTAAGCGCTGAAAACTTCCTAAACTCACATTTTAATATACGATGAAAATGTGGTAAAACCAATGTAGGTAATTTAACCAGTTTAGGAAGTTTTCAGCGCTTAAGCATAATTTAGAATATTTTTCTGTGTATTGTATAGGTACCGTATGTATTGTACCTAATTACTTATTTTAAGTAGTTTTTCTCATTTATTTGATTGTTTGTTATTGTTACATCCAGTTCTCTTTTTTGTTCGAGTACGAGTTTTTCCCATGTACATAATTTTTTTTCAGTTAAGCAGGGGTTATTCTAAGGGACAGTTCCAGTTTGTTGCAGTATAGTTTCAAAAATTTGAGTGGGTTATTCCAAAATTGTTTGGTAGATAATTTTTAAATTTTCAACAAAATAAGTACTGTTCCTATTGTTTTAAAAATACTACCTACATAGTTTTAATTTGATTAAAAACTTCGTAAAATTGAAAATTTTCAAAAAAACGAATTTTGGAAATTGAAAAAATTTGTAAAAAATTAAGTTAGGTATTTTGAAATTTAAAAATAGATAATCAAGAAATGTTCATTTTCTAAAAAATTCAAAATTCCTAAAATTTGAAAAAAAATTTTAAAAATCTTTGAAAATTGCAAAATTTTTAGAATTTGAAGAATCTCTAAAAATTAAGGACTTGAAAATCTTCAAAAATTAAAAATTTTCTAAAAATTTAAGAATTGTTAAAAATTTTTAAAAAGTTTAAAAGTTGGACACTTCCTAAAATTTGAAAATTTTATCTATTTAAAAAATTGTCTAGGAATTGAAAAATCTCTGGAATTGAAAGTTTTTTAATAATTAGAAATTTCTGAACATTGAAAAATTTTTTAAAATTGAAGGTTGGTTATCGAATAATTATTCCTATATTGACATTGTTGAACGAGTACATATACCTATGTATTTTTTTGTATGTACATATTGAAATAAAATTTTGTATGTTTCTTATATTATTATGGTTTTTACTGATTTGTTCAAATTCCAAATGATAATTTCTTGGGATACCTGCCTATGATAGGTAATCATAATTTGAAAAAAATTGGATCAAATTTTCGAGGGTTTGTCGTATTACCTATTTTTAAAAATGTTGGCTCAAAATTTTCATTTCAATCTTACACTTTTACAATACCTACCCCTACCTATTGCATTTTTTTAATGAAATTTTTTTTCCAATTTTTACAAAATTCAAGTTGGTATGAATTTTTTAGTATTTTAAGTGAAGTGTTGTGGAGAAAGGGTAAATGTGAAATTGGGGAGATGAATTTTTTTCACATCTTTTCAAGGTCTAGGTTCAACATTCCAACTTTCTCATACGAATAGGTATCAAAAAAAAGGACAAAATTAGATGAACAATAAGTTGCATAACCTTTTTCAAAAGGAGAATCAAAAAACTCGTTCAGTCGTTCATGCCATTACAAATAGATGACGTTATTGTCGTAGTTGTTATCACAAATCACAACCACTGCATGCACTCGGCACTCGCGATGGTGAATTGGTGATATCAACGTCAAAATGAAAACAATTTCTTTAAATTTTTGACTAATTAAACTACATGTGATTATTTTAAACCCGAACGTATTTGATTAAATTATTTGCGCACTTCATTATTGTGACAACAATTCAACAATATTTAAAATGGAATCCGTATTGGCCAAAAGAAGAAAAGTAAGCCACTCTCATTACATACTTGTCGCATTTTCATCATCGAATATAAATTTTCCAATCGAAAAATTTCAGCTAACCAATTCTCCCGCAAAATCCGACCCTTTTGGAAAACAATTGTGCTATCCGAAGTACAAAAACATCGAAGATCGCATCAATTCGTTCAAAGATTGGCCCATCCCTGAAATTCAAGCTCCCGAAGACCTGGCCAAGGCAGGATTCTTTCACGAAGGTGAGTAAAATTGCTTATTTATCGTCAAATATTATTCGTATGCCTCTAAAAATTCATTTTAATTATAGGAAAGGAAGATAAAGTCAGATGTTTTACTTGCGGAGGTGCACATACGAACTGGGAGAAGTTTGAAGATCCCAGTTTTGAACACGCCAAGTATTTTCCCACGTGCTCTTTTACTATCGAGGAGAAGGGTAGAGACTTCGTTGCTCAAGTAAAACAGGCGGTAAAACAGAAATATTCTACAGTCGAGGCTCGTCTATCGTCTTACAACGAACATTGGCCCAATACAGTGCCCAAAACAACTGAGGAATTAGCCATAGCTGGGTTTTTTCATACCGGTGAGTACGATTTATTTATTTTGAGCTATAATTCTGAGATAATATCGTTCTTTTATGTGTATTAATTTCAATATAGGAAATTGCGATGAAACTCAATGCTTCGAATGCGGGCTTAATATAAAAAATTGGAAAGTCGACGATGTAGCTTGGTTCAAGCATGCGAAACGTAAACCTTCGTGTAAGTTTGTTTCCGATACCAAAGGCTCCGAATTTGTAAATAAAGTGAAACAAACCGTGCTACCAGATGAAAAACCATCTAAGAAAAATGTAATATCGACTTGATCGCATTCTTAGGTCATTATCAGTTCCCTTATCAGTTGTTTTTTTAAAGGTTTTCGAATACAGACGAAATCTTGATATTCCCATTCATGGTGAATATGCAACAGTTGAAAAACGACTAGCGTCTTTCAAGGATTGGCCCATACCAAACATAAAAAAACCAGAAGAGCTCGCCGAAGCTGGATTTTTTTACGCTGGTATGACTCGTTCTTAGTCGATGTATTTTTAGAAAGAACCGTATGTTTGAATATAATATTATTTGAAGGTCGCGAGGATTATGTGTCCTGTTTTCACTGCGACGGTGATCATTTTAAGTGGCAAGTCACCGAAATTCCGAGCGAAGAACATGCGAAATGGTATCCTGCTTGCACATTTATTCGTCGAAGCAAAGGAACAAGGTTCATCGACGGAGTCAGGAAAAAAATGAGAGACGTTTATTGGACAGAAGAAGCTCGCAAAGAATCATTTAAAGATTGGCCCAAAACAGCGAGTAAAACACCCGAAGAATTATATAAAGCTGGATTTTTTTCTACCAGTATGGTTCATTTTGAATATCTCGTTCGTTTAGAAACTTCCGATTAATTTTGTATTTAAATAGAAAACGATGATCAAGTACAATGCTTCGAATGTGGCTTTTGGTACATCGATTGGGAAATTTACGACGATCCTTGGTTCATCCACGCTAAACTCGACCCATCGTGTAGATTCTTAAAAGAAATGAGAGGAGAAACATTCTTGAAAGAAGCCGAAAAAGTGACATATTCTGCTTCTGGAAGGGTATTGAAATTTATTCGTAGCTTTGTATCATAAAAATCGCCATTTTTGATAAATTTATTATTTTAGAAAATCATATTCCGGAACAGGAAGAAGAATCCCAATTCGAGTGAATCTTCTAGCACCGATGATGAGGAAATTCGTACCTTGATGAAATCGCCTACGATTCAAGTGAGATATTCTACGAAATAAAAAAACTGATAGCTAAATAGGGAAATACGTTTAATGAATTTTTCTTACAGGCTGCTCTGAAAATAGGTTTCGACGAATGTAGAATAATTCAAGCTCTATGTAGTCATTTAAAAAGCAATAAAAAGTTTAAAAATGTCGAAGAACTCTTCGCTGTTGTGATGGAGTCTCAGAAACAGGATCCTGAATTATCTGGTAATGGTTAATTCACTAGCTGTTCAGAAATTCAATACGAATATTCCTTTTATTCTGATTTAAACATTTTTTGTTTAGTTTCTCTTCAAGATCTAAAACGAGACAACGAGTGGCTGAAAGAGAATCAAGTGTGTAAAATATGTGAGAAGCAAGGTCCAATTATGTTGTATGTACCCTGCGGTCATTTACATAGTTGTTGCTTTTGTGTTGGTTCGAGTTTGAAGCTTTGCATTGGTTGTAAGGAAAAAATCGAACTCAAGTTGGAATTGTTTCCACAAAACGATTGATTTCTCAATTCGTTGGAATTTTTTTCTGTTTTATCAAATGGAGAACTGTGATTGTGGAATTTTACGAAATATTGTAACGTTATTTTTTAGCTACGTGTTCCTATTTAGAGGTACCTACGTGCGTACGTGCTATTTTTATAATGTGTAAATCATATCCCTCGCTGATGAATAACGCAAGATTTTGAGTTCTCTGTTCAAAATTTTGATTTCTGGATCTAAGTAGTCTTTAATAATATGAAGTAATCTTCATTTATTATACTACTACCTGCTTCAAGTACAAATAATAGTTCATGAGGAGTGCTTTTTTCGAGAAAGAAAAAAAACAGTTTGATTATAAAATGTATTGAGGTCAAAATTCAAGGGAAAGATCTTTTTGAATTTTTTAATTAACAGAATGAGAGACTGAGCTTTAAAAAAACATTTTTTTTCGAGTTGTTGGATGATTTTTTTAATATTTAGATGAGGTGAGGTCTTCGGAGTCAATATGTTTTTTTCTTAACACACTAGCATAATGCCATTCTTATTCTGTGGTATTTTGAATGCCATTTTTTCTGATTCTGGCCATTTTTTGCTTTAAATTGCTGTGGGAACGATAGAAAAATTTCGGGAAGTAAAAAAATGTATATTTATGTGCAGCTAGGTTCGTTTTGTATTCAGAAATACCAAGTTTTAAAAAAAATGACCAGCATAATTACGAACGGTGAATTTTTCAATTTAGTTTCTTGGACAAATTTATTAAAAAAATTGACTTGAAATTTTTTCTGGTGGACTTAAGACCTATTAAAATAGATTAGTATTTCGTGAAAACCCTGAAAACAGCAATGATTTTTTTTTAGGAATATTGTCGATTTTGGCCTAAAAATTTCATTTGATATTTGATTCATCAATCATGAAAATATTTTGCAAATGTGGATTTGTGACCTATCAAAATAGATGGAAATTTCGCTTGTTTGCCCCATCCCCTCTCTTCCCCTCCTATTTAAAAATTTAGTTGAGAAACACCTTTTAGGGGTTTACTTTCGATTTATGTAAATTATAAACAGGTAATAAGATGGCTAGAACGCTCCAAAATTGCCAAAAATGATGAGATTAGGGTTGGAAGGTAGGTCGATAATGGTTTAGACACCTACTTTCATTTCATTTTTGCTGAAAAAGTACTTTATTTCTAAAAAATATGTACATTTCTCTGAAAAATCGTTATTTTTAAATTTTTACAAATTCGTCAAAAATCGAAAAATTAACTTGAGCAGTTGATTTCTCTTTCTAAAAATCACGTTCTAGTTCAAATCGGTGGCAAACCCATCAAGTGATTCCTTTGTTAGCTCTTTTTATATTTTCAAGCTCAAAATTGATCAATTGAGTAAGTAGCTACATTAAAAAAATAAGACAATAATTTTACTTAATCAGATTTCAAGTTAATTTCTTTTTTTCTCTCATTTTAATTGGTTTGAAGGATTTTTCATTGAGTAAATTCAGTTTTCAGGTCAAATTTGGCTATCGATTATGGTATAAAATTTTACTAGAAATTCGAAAAAATTATTTTGTGGGCCGTATCATATCCCTAAGTGTTCCGAAAAGGCTTCGAAACTCAAAGATTTTGGAAATACTGAATTCTGTTGTTGACTTTGGTCTGAAATTGCTTGGAGAGTCTGGAAAAACTAATTGGATGACATGTCATGCTCCCTAATGCCCCAATATTGGCTTCAGACTCAAAATTTTGGAAATTTTGAAAAAAGGAAATCGATTTTTTGATATTGTTGGGGTTTGAGGCCTTTTTGGGATGCCTGAGAGGAATAATATGACCCTCAAAACAACTTTTTCGAATTATTTGGTAACATTTCCTATCAGTTAATCAGAATATTATAAACATCTCTCAAAATAATATTTCAAAATAAAAATGTTTCAATCTCGTTCTACTCAAGTTGATTTTATAGCTTCTTCTCCTTCTTTCTGAAAACCACTTCACATATGATAATCTAATTGACCAAAAAACACTGTAGACTGAAATTGATTTTTTTGAGTAAATAATTTACTCAAAAAAACGTTCTACGTTATACGTATTTTGCTCTCGATGTAAATAATTGTATTACGAGCTGATCGTTATTCAGGTCTTTGTATATTTTTTTATAATTAGAGAATATAATTATAATATTCCAATTTTATTTTTTTTAGGTATTATGTTTTTCTAAACTACTTTATTTACTTTTATACCGGTTTATTTTACGTCATTGATTGATCAATTCAATTCTTTATTATTTTTAATTTATTGTTGAATGTGCCTTAAATTCTTTAAATATCTGCTGATTTTATTAAAGCAATATTCTTGTAAAAATTGTTTATTTATTTAAAAATGAATATATTTTTGCAGGTTCGTGAATTTTATTTTAAAATTAAATAAAATGGTAGACACCAAAACTGATTCAAAATTCTCATACGACCTTCGTTCAGATACATAAATGAAAACATCTGTGTAACGTTTCTCTTCAAGTGCCAATCGAAACAGACTTCGTTTTTTTTTCAAATAATATACTTTTAATAAGTTGTAACATTCGCCCTAACACCTTCGATTCCTTTAGTTCCCAATCCGGTTACTTTGAACAGACATCCGGCGCTGGGTTGTTCTTTTTTCTCTTTTTTGGTCAAACTGTAGCTAATCGAGGTTACGTATAAATCTTCCAAGTTGGAACCGCCAAAGGCTACCGAAGTTACTCCTTTGCATGGAAAGTCGATCACAGATACTACACTTTTAGTATTAGGATTTATTTGGTAGACCTGTAAGATCAGATTGAAAATTTACATGTGCCTACAAATTATGATGGAAATCAAAAATCAAGTAGGTATCTTTACCTGTCCACCGAATACTATAGGGACCCATAGATTGCCACGAACATCGATAGTCATTCCATCGGGAAATTTGTAATTGTCTTGATACGCGTGGACGTCTCGGGAATCAAATATTACTCTTTCGTTACCTGCGAATTTAGATTTGATAAATTATGAACGATTCTACATCGATGAAATAAATAGGTAGGTACTTGAAGTTGAATTGATTACTTACTTAAAGAAATCTTCTTAGAATCATAATCGTATGCTTTGACTTGGCCACTTAACGAATCAATAAAATAGAAAATCTTCTCATCAAAACTCCACGTCAATCCGTTTGAAATTCCAATACCTCTGAGGAGTTTTTTAACTTTCTTTGTCGACGGATCGTAAGCAAATAAACTTCCAGCATCATCAGGGAACGTATTATCGGATAATTTTTCTCCCATGGAACCTTTTAAGCAAAAATATTAGATCGCTATTTTAATAAAATTTATTGAATTTTTTATTTTTTTTCTAAATGGATTCGGGGAATAAGTTTTTTCCAAATGAGAATAATTTATTGAAAAAATTTACCAACAAAGATAACTCCGCTTGGACTGACTTTGCCATCGTTCAATCTTACTTTAGGGTAATTTTTCTCCAATACGCATAAAGTTTTATAATTTTTTGTCCGTCTGCTTACGCCGTTCCATTCGACTGTTGCTAAATCTCCACCATGTCCAATAAGAAAAGTATTTTTTTGATTTTCCAATGGTACGACCAAAGTTACATGTTTTTTTCTAGAACCGATCCTAGGGACTGTAAAAATGAATCATGTACGTGAATTATTTAGGTAGGACAAGTATAAAATTATTTCGATATGTAGGCATGTTTTTTTTATCGATATCTACCTATTTGATGATACTTGGAATCTCTTAATCGTATTTGATATAAAGCAAACAAAGTACAAATTTCTATCAATTGTAAACATTGTAAAAATTAACTTAATCGAGTTTTTATTGCTTTATTCGATTCACCTTGAGAAGCTTGAATGCTTGAAATGATTGGTTTTAAAATATATACCTATAATTTTATTATTAAATATTTCCTATAGGTAGGTAAGTAATGGGAAATTGATAGGTAATTTTTAATTTACCAACAATGCCGCTCTTGTGTATCTTATTACGTTCTGGCATATATTTATGAATTTCAGACCGGATCATATCTACGAAATATAGAGTTTTAGTCTTAGAGTCCCAATGTGGTCCTTCACCCAAGCCCAAAGGTCTGGTAACTCGGATCACTTCAGGCGACGTCTGAAAACCGTCGAAAATTTTATCAATAAGCTTATTTCATCTGTAGGTAAATATTTTCTATCCCCCTCCCCTCCCCTCAGAAATATACGTCACTACGCCGCTCGCTGCAAAGCTGGTAGGAGTATTTCTAAAAACTTCAAAACCATGTCAAAACAAATTGAAAGGGATGTTGCCCAAAAGTTACCTATGTCTAGACTTCAAGGTCAAAAAATCCTAATGAAAATTTTATCTTTCTCCTTCCCTCGATTATTCTTTTATTCCTTCGCACTGGGCATTAAAATTCAACTGTGTTTCATTTTTTTAAATTCTTTAAAATTTTCCAAAAATATGGTCTTAATAGCTGGGAGGATTTTACTCGAAAAAATGTTTAGCACAGAGGCTTCAGAAGAACTTTTTTTTTCGAAAAAAATTTACCTATTATGAAATGATGTTAGTAGGCACTAGGTAGGTATGGATGCCCAAATCGTTCGATCGAACCTTTCCAAGATGGCAGGGATGAAGAGCTATCTAAACACTAAACGTTTAAAGCGAAAAGCTAAAAGTCGATAAAATTTAGGCAACAAACCGAAAGTCGAAAGTTCGAAAGTTTTAAAAATAGCAAGCTAAAAGCTAGTCAAAAGTTTTTTCTTACAGATTTATTTTTTAGCTTTTGACTTGAAAATTTGAGACTGAAATCAACAATTTTTTAACCAAATTTTTTTTCGATTCTCAGAATAGTTTCAATTCTTAATTTCCTTTTCTGGAGACATTTTTCAACTCTAAAAATTTTTCATCTGGAATAAAATTTTACCAACTCTGAAATTTTTCCTCGAATTTTTTTTTCAGGCATGAACATTTTTCAACTCTTGACATTTTTTCCAAAAATACATAGTTTTCATTTTTCAACTCTAGAAATTTTTTCTCAAAATTAAATCTTTTATCAAATTTTTTGCTCTCGAAATTTTTTTTCAGAAGTTCAATTTTTACAGTTTATGAATTTTTTTTCTCAGAATTCTATTTTTTAGCTCGTGTTTTTCTCAAATTATTTTCCAGCTCTGAAAGTTTTAGAATAAAAAAAATTGGATTGAAAAACATGTTTAAAGAAATGTAATGTGAGAAAAATTCGATAGAATGTCAAGTTTTTAAAAATTATAAGATCAAAGAATTTGATTTTACAGTTGATACTTAATTTAGATAAATATTAGTAAATTAAAAAAATTTAACAAAAATGAAAATCGAAGAAATTGAAAAAAATCTTGGAGCTAAAAAAATTTTATCTTTTTTATATTTCGAGTCAAAATTCCAGATAGGCACGAAGGCACTTCAGCACTTTTCCTTTTAAAGAACTGGCTACTGGCTTAACTGCCCATTCAATTGGCAAAATTCTTGAGAGCTGTTTCCATGTGGTAATGTTATTGGAGAGGAGGAGGGCCGATTAGAATTTTATGGCTGA
This sequence comes from Pseudococcus viburni, assembly GCA_033439095.1. Classification (NCBI taxonomy): domain Eukaryota; kingdom Metazoa; phylum Arthropoda; class Insecta; order Hemiptera; family Pseudococcidae; genus Pseudococcus; species Pseudococcus viburni. The sequence goes on from JAVBJF010000179.1 coordinate 743,048, forward strand.
TTTACAGTCAAAAAGATGATTTATGTCAAAAAAATAAATACTTATTTTAATACTTTGAAGATGGTATATACTTAAATTTTACTTACACTTGCACTTTTAAGGAAAAAAATGAATTCTACGAGCCAGACTAGGATGAAAATTTTCTGAGTAAAAATCATTTTAAGATAATGTAAAGCAGTAGGCTACCGAAAGTACAATCCGCAAACTAATACTCTTGATCACAAATAACTCTTTAAATTTTCTATTCGACTTCTTACTTATAAAAATCCTCTGCCAAGTGGCGATGCTCACGGGTAAGGTTGTAAGTTCAGCTTACATCAAAATTTTGAAAACAGGGGGAAAAAATGCTCATAAAAAGTCAAACTCCGAATTCAAAACCATTCGCGAAAATCCGAACACCATTGGTATTAAAAAAGTAATTTTTTCGTAATCCGCGCTGCAAATGAAGTTTTCCAGATTCGCTTCAATTGTACTTAATTGGTTTGACTAAGTATGGTTGTGGTTGAGCAAATAGAGCTACGCAGCATGACAAAAGAAGTAAATGAAGTTGTAATTTTATGAATTATGATTCAGATAGGGCTCTTTAGTTTTAGTTAAAACTATAGTGCCTTAATTTAGATAACAATGGTTGTAAAAAATATAATTTTATTACCTATTCCAAAAAAAATCTCATAGAAATTGTATGTACCTAGGCACAGTGCAATTAGGATTTTTTTCAGAGTGATGGGGTACCTGTTTTATGTTCTTTTTATTCAAGTTCACATATGGAATTTCATCTATTTTTCTAAGCAGAAAGGTACATATTACTAATTATATGAGAAATCGTTGATGCCCGCCCTTCCCCCCTTAAATAAAATTTTTTGGCTTGTTTACAGTCAAAAATATGACTTAAGTATGTCAAAAAAATAAAATAGTCATTTTAAAACTTGAAAAATACCCAAATACTTACAGTTGCACTTTTAAAGAAAAAAATAAATTCCACGAGCGAGGCTAAAATGAGAATTTTTTGAATAGAAATCATTTTGAAATAATGTAGGTAAGTAAAGCAGTAGGCTACCGAAAAGTATAAATTCACAAACTGATACTCTTGATCACAAATACCTAACTCTGAATTTTCTGTTCGACTTCTTACTTATAAAAATCCTTTTTTTGCCTGTAAAGTACCTACATAAGTTATTTTCTGATAGGAATGTTGATACTTACTCGAAATATAAGAAGAAAAATAGATGATTCATCATTATGCCTGCTAAAATTTCTTGGAAAAAATAATCATGCGCTGAATTAGATTCAAGTACGTATTTCAATGGATTTGGAATTTTAAGCTTCAGATTAAGTTCATGTTTCAATCGAAATTTGGAAATGTAGGTATAGGTATCTACTACCTACCTCGGTACATTCACAATGAAATTTTATTATTTTTATTTTCATTATTTTCTTTAGAGCAGATATCAATATAAGTATCCCAGTTGTGACCATTTTTATTTTTTTTTTATCTATGTAGGTATAGGTAACTACCTACTTCAATTCCCCCCCCCCCAAATGACATTTATTTAGGATTGATTGGCCGAAAATATGGGGAATGTTGGAAGAACTTGCAAAAATCGCTCAATTATATTCTACAATTTAAAAAATTTACCTAAATATGTAAATAGTTAAATTTTTTAAAATAAAAAACATTAGAATCTATTATTTGCGCTTGCTTATTAGATCCGTTGACTTAATGTCATTGATTGGTGAAGTTATTTCTAATTTTTAGGGAAATCCTATTAAAATCACCTCGATTCTTAATCTATGAAGACCAATTAATATTAACTTAACATATAGGTACCTAGGTACCTAACTACCTACATCCGAAACACCTAGGTACTTAATATGTACTAACAGTGGGTACATATATAAATCCAAAAACCGTATAGGTATCAGAAAAACAACCACGGAGTGAAATTTTTTTCATTTTTTTTTCATGCTAGAAGCTTCATGATCATCTTTCAACAAGGATTGGACTAGGTCTTTATCTTATTTATTAAACATTTTTTCAATTCCAAAATTTTGTCCAAGTTTTTAAATTTTTACCTACTTACAATTCTTTTAAAATATTTTTATTTCACAAGTTCGGTTTTCTCGAATTCTTTCAAAATATTTGTCAAATTCTGTTTTCTCAATTTAAAAAATTTTTTAGGTTCTCAGTTTTGTACAATAATTATTTTACAATATTTCCGAGTTCAAATTTCTTTATCATTTTTTTTTTAAGTTCACATAGTTTAATTTTCAGAAACTTTCGCCAGAAATTCGAATTTTTTCTAAATTATATGTAGGTACCTAGGTATATATTTTTTCAACGTGAGAACACGTCATGACATCCCTTCATTTTGAGCTTTAAAAATTTTGAAAAATTATGTAAGTACCTAGGTATAAGTAATTTTTTGAAAATCTCAGAGAAAATTTCAAGTTGGAATTTTTTTGAATGAATCAAAAAATTAGAAACTTTGGAAAACAATTGCAGGAAAAAATTTTAGGATACCCTATTTATTTATTTGGAGTTATTGAATGTGTCTTCATTCCTTTACATAGGTACCTATCTACCTAACAACTCATTTTATCAAAGAAATACTCTCTTGGAAAAATTTGTAATTTATTTCAAAATGGACATGAAATTTTTACAGGTTTATGAATTTTATATTAAAATTAAATAAAATGGTAGACAACAAAACTGATTCAAAATAAAATTTTTACACGACCGCAGTTCAGGTATATGAAAACAACTGTGCAAGTTTCTATTCAAGTGCCAATTAAAACAGACTTCGTTTTTTTTTCTCAAAAAAAAGTTACTTTTCATTAGTCGAAATATTAGCCCCAACACCTTCAATTCCTTTCGTTCCCAATCCGGTGACTTTGAACAGACATCCGGCGCTGGGTTGTTCTTTTTTCTCTTCTTCGGTCAAACTGTAGCTGATCGAGGTTACGTATAAATCTTCCAAGATTGGACCGCCGAAGGCTACTGAAGTTACTGCTTTGCATGGAAAGTCGATCACGGATACTATACTTTTAGTTCTAGGATTTATTTGGTAGACCTGTATGACAATATTGAATAATTAATTTACGATTTATGCGCCTACAAATTATGATGGAAATCAAAAATCTTTACCTGGCCACCGAATACTACACAGACCCATAAATAGCCAGAAATATCGATGGTCATTCCATCGGGAATTTTGTAATTTTCTTGGAACGCGTGAGCATCTCGGAAATCAAATATTACTCTTTCATTGCCTGCGAATTTAGATAATAAATTATGAATGATTTTACATTGATGAAATTAAGTACCTATATAACTTACTAATTTCGAAACTGAATTGATTACTTACTTAAAGAAATATTTTTAGAATCATAATCGTATGCTTTGACTTTGCCACTTAACGATTCAATAAAATAGAAAGTTCCCTCATCCAAACTCCACGTTAATCCGTTTGAAATTCCTAGACCAGTGAGGACTTTTTTAACTTTTTTTGTCGACGGATCGTAAGCAAATAAACTTCCAGCATTTACAGGGAACGTATTATCGGGTAGTTTTTCTCCCATGGAACCTTTGAAGCAGATATTAGAACACAATTTTAATAACTCGGTTGGATTTTTTCTATCTTTTATACAGGGTGTTCCGTCTCAATAGTAAAACCCCTTGGCCAGTAATAGTGCAACACCAACTGAGTCGGTGTAAGTAGGGTTGCCTACCATTGGAACTGAAGGGGCAGATTTATACACTTCGAATTTTTTTTCCAATTTCGTTTGTCAACTTTGACCAAGTTCAATGCTGCAAACCCCATCTACCTGTCTTATTTTGTCACAAAGATATGAATTTTTGAAATTTGAAAAATCAAAAAAGTAAGTCTTTTTTGTGTTTTTCTTCAAAATTAAAAACTCGTAACTTTTGATTGGAGCATGATAGAGGAGTGGGGTTTGCGTCATTGGAAAGATCAAAGTTTTTTCTTCGAGGAACATTGCTAATAATGGTAGCAGAAGAGGACAACTTTTTTAGTTATTCACAAAAATAGAAAAAAATCATCAACTTTTTTTCATGTTTTTTTTTGAATATTTGCCCCGCCACCCTAGTTCACTTGCAAAAATTATCAAGCGCATAGAAAAATTCTAGAGAACGTGGGCTACACGCTGCCGCAAAGCGCAATTTCCTACCCATCTTGGTTGTTGAGTAACGCACGGTCAAAGTTGACAAACGAAATTGAAAAAAAAAAATCGAAGTGTATAAATCTGACCCTTCAATTCCAATGGTAGGCAAACCTACTTACATAGACTCAGTTGGTGTTGCACTATTACTGGCCAAGGGGTTTTACTATTGAGACGGAACACCCTGTATTACATATTTTTAAAAATAATATGGGTTAGGAGATTGAATTTTTTCAAATTGATATTGAAAAAATTTACCAGCAAAAATAACTCCACTTGGGCTGACTTTACCATCGTTCAATCTTACTTTCGGGTAATTTTCTTCCAATACACATAAAGATTTGAAATTTTTCGTCGTATTGCTTACACCGTCCCATTCGACTGTTGCTAATTCTCCACCATATCCAATAAGAAAAGTATTATCTTGATTTTCCAATGGTACGACGAAAGTTACATGTTTTTTATCGTTTAAAGTTTCTATAAAAATAAATTACGCGCATTATTTAGCTAGCATAAGAAATAAGAATACATTTTTTAGATTGGTGTAGGTAGGTACCAGGTAGGTATGTTTATATCGATAATTATTATACTTGAAATCTTTTAATTGGGTTTTATGAAGAGCAAACAAAGTACAAATTTCTATCAATTGTAAATATTGTAAAAGTCAACTTAATCGAGTTTTTATCGTTTTATATTCGATTCTCCTTGAGAATCTTGAACTTATAGTTTTAAAATATCATATTATATTTTATTATTACTAGGTATGTTATTCCTACAGATAGGTAGGTAGATAGGTAAGTATTATAAAATTTATCATTTTTAATTTACCAACAACGGCGCATGTGTGCAGATTACTTTCGGGCAGATATTGATGAATTTCAGAACGGACCATATCTACGAAATATAAAGCTTTAGTCTTGGAGTCCCAATGTGGTCCTTCACCCAAGTCCAAAGGTTTGGTGATTCGGATCACTTGATGTGACATCTGAAAGCAGTCGAATATTTGTCAATAAGCTTATTTCATCTTTTATGAGAAATAGGCGGAAATAGGTAAACATGTTCTATAATCGTTCCTTCCTCACTGATGGTTTTACCGTTTTTAATTTAATTATTTTGTTGCTAGATGAGAAATAATACTCATCCCAAAATTTGTGGAAATTTGATGTTCCATCTATTTTTCCATGAATCCTCTCCCGCAAGTAGGTACCTACACGTTGCAGATACTTGACCAATTTTCACATTCAATTCGTAATAATATCATTATTGAGTACTTAATTTTTCTTTGATTAGGAAATTACCTACCAATTTTTACAAATATCAATTACGCAAAAATGCGGATTAATACATGTGGAATATACAACTGCAATCGAACCTCGACTTGCCTTTCTTCAATTTTTTTAAAATGGGATTCTTTCCAATTTAAAATCCTTATCAAAAGCACACATGCAACTTTTTATAGATGTTGACTTTTTGTTTCGACAAAATTACCTACCCAATGAGAATTACATTGATAAATATCACAGCCAATAATTTCGCTCTTTTTTTAAATTATAGGCACCCAACTTCCCCTAATTTTCAGAATATAATCTTTAGAAGATTTTTGAAGCAAATCGGAAGAGAAATTGAGAAGTGTGGATATCTAAGTGGGTAGTTAGGCTTGGGCCCTCGGAAATTTGTATTTAAATTGTGTAAAATAGCTTAATTTGATTGCGGTGAAAAAAATTAGCCAGCAGTTTTTCAAAAACTTCATTAGGGTGTCGATTAAATTTCAAAACGTTGAACATTTTTGAAACCACTGAAAAAATTGAAAAATTTTCATTGGTGAATTTGGATCGAGTTCTAAGGTTGACTGTTTTAATTTTTTTTTAAATTGAAGGACGTTGCTCCCAAAAGTTGTGGTTAGACTTCAAGATCCAACGATTCTTATGAAACTTTTACCTTTCCCCATAGGCACACCCAAAGGGGGGCTCAGGGGATCGAGTCATCCCTTAAGTTCGGCAAGGAGATTTTTTTATTATAAAAATGTCAAAAAAGTATGATTTGAAAAAAAAAATCGCCCTCTAAATTTGAATCAGTTGAATTTGCAGGAATTCTGTCTTTTTTATTCAGTAAAATAATTTTCACTGATTTTCCAGTCAAAAATTAAATTTCTCAGTCAATGTCCCATTTACTTTATATCAGAAAAAAATCAGTAATTTTGACTTTAAAAAAATCAGAAAATCTCGTCATTTTTCAATTTTTCTTCGCTCAAATCTGTAAGTAGGTATGTATTATCTGCCTACTGAAAATACACTAACTACTCCAGCCCCACTGAAATAAACAGGTTACTTCATTTTTTCATTGAATTTTTACCCCCCCCCATTTTTCTCGAAATCTGAGTCTCTCCTTTACATAATTTCTGGGTAAGATTATGGCTTTCCCCTCTCTCGATTTTACTCTTATCTCCCTTCACATTTAGCATTAAAATCCAACCGTGTTCAATTTTTTTTAATTGTTTAAAAATTTCCAAAAATGGTCTAAGTTTGGGTGCTTAACCTGAAAATATTAGCATCCATTTTTAGGGACTTGCGAAACTTTTTTTCATTTTTTAAAAATATATTCAGCAAAACATTTAAAAAAATCTCCAGAAGGTGCCCAAATGGTAGGTACTTTTAAAAATTTTTAAATTAAAAAAACTCCTTCGGAATTGCAAATAAATTTAAAAATCCAAAAATCGCACTAAATAACTTTACTTGAGTGATAACCAACTGGTATTTACCATTAGAAAATTTTTTGTTATTTCTTTTGCAGTGCTTCCAATTCAAAAGTTTTCCAATTTTTTAACTTTGCCGACCCTTTTAGTCATTCCACAGGATTTTAGGAAAAATTATTGCTAGGTAATTTAAAAATTCGATTTTTTCATTTTCTGCATTGATTCCAAAAAATTTTCAATTTTTCATCCTTACTAACCCCCTAGTCATCCATCTCCTAATTGAATTTTGGTCAAACTGATTGCTAATTTTTAAAACTGAATCTAAGTACAAATAATTTAGCTATTTTCGAGTCAAAATTTCAAGTAGGTATCGCGAAAACGCTCATATCAGCATTTATTTTTTTGAATGAAAATTTTTTTTAGAGATTTTTCCAGGTGTTAATATTGTGGAGGGGAGGGGGGTCGAATAAAATTTTATGGCTGGTTTATATGTAGTAAGTAGATAAAAAAAAATTAAAAAGTCATTTTGAAACTTTAAAAATAGGTATCCAAATTTTACTCACAGTTACAGTTTTGAAGAAACAAATTGATTTTACGAGCGAGATCAGGTTAAGAATTTTTTGAGTAAAAGTCATTTTGATATAATCACTAAAATCGTAGGCTACAGAAAGTAAAAATTCACTATACTGATGCTGTTAATCACAAATAACTCATTGAATTCTCTTCTTGACTACTTACCTATAAAAATTGTGTTTTGAATAATAAAATTTTTATAGGAGTTGGGTAAGTAATAACGGATTTCATAAATTTGATTAGGTAATTTTTTTGTTACATTATGTGTAAGTAAACAATATGTAAACACGAGCCTCTCTCTCTATTTTTTTTAATGGAAAGGTTAATATTTGAAAGCTATAAGAAGAAAAATAGATGATTCATCATTGCTGAAATTTCTTGGGAAAAAATCATCGTCCACTGAATTAGATTCAAGTATTATTTCAATGGATCTGAAAATTTTACTTGCAGATTGCATAGGTAGGTACCTATTTCAATGGAACTGTGGAAATGTGGGTAGGTATCTACCATCTATCTACGTATAGGTACAACTCTAGTGGAAATTATCAATTTTTTTTAAATCTACAAATATGTAGGTAGGTTAATTAAACCCTCTTAATTTAATTTTTTTTTCGTGCTTTCTTTCGAGATTTTTCATCTACAGGTACGAATTATTTCCTACTTTCACTTTTTTTTCAGTTGAAAATTTACAAAAATAATTTTTTTTCAAATCCAAGATAGGTGGGTAATACAAATCTCACAGACTTATATAGGTAGGTAGGTACTTGATATTAGAAGGCCATGAATGCTTACTTTATATTTTTTCTGAATGTCACAAATGTCAGCCATATTGATGATATTGATGACACACCAATGCTTACAATGTATTTTTACTTTTTTTTGAAATCGAAACACACCCACGAACGAAAAGCACTCAATAATCGTAACGAGTAAATTTATACTAACAAGTACCTATACACTGCGTACTAGTCACAATATTATCAGCGTATTTGATAATCATATAATCAACCGCCATAACAGTTTTACTAATGCACTACTCAATACACCGGTAACTCATATACCTACAAATATAAATTCATACAGCTCTCGAGAAGTCGAAATACTAAACAAATACTGAAAATATCCAAGTAATTTTGAAACGTATTCATTTAGGAGATAATTAATGTAGAAATTATTCCATGTAGGTAACTCATGTGGTTCGTCTTAAGAATTCTACCATTGGTATATGTAAGGTAGGTACCCACTCGCGTAAAAAATTAACAATCACTTCTAATTACGAAGGGGAAAAACGTGAAAAACTAAATAATTAACCATGTCATTGATTTTCTTTTGTGAATACATCTTTTCAGGTTCATTGAATGTTCAATTATTTTTAAATTATATTCGCGTTGCTTTATACCTATCAGGTATGTATTGAACAGCAGCTGACGTTCGTTGAGTGTCGTCGAGTTTTACTTGACAATCTATTATACGGTTTCATAAGGAATGGTCTGGTAAGCTTTGAAGGATTACATTACATTTCGAGATTATGTAATGTAATAGATCGTTACAGTGCGATATATAGTAATCAGATGATTTGATAAATTGAAATTCTCTGAGTATGAATTTTTCAAATGATGTAATTGAACATGAAATTGCGATAAGATTTGAATTTAGGTATACTTACCTAGGTATTGGAGTTTTTAAATGTTGTGCAGAAAGAAAAAATATTGAAATGGGGTCTACTTTTTGAAACAGGTACAAACTTCTCCAAAAAGTTGTTAGATTATTTGAGTAGGCAATTTTCGAAGTTCTATATAATTTTGCTTTTTTCAATTTGCAAAAGAATATTGCTATTTTTTTTTAAATTGTTCAATTTTTGAGAATTTATTCAACATTTTAAAATTTTATTTGTTTTTGAAAAGTTTTCGTGTTTTAAAATGTCACAATTATTATTTGTTTCAATTTTTTGAAGAAGTATTTTTAGAAAATCATCCAGGTTGTCCATGTTTTGGAGAATCACCACTGTTTTAAAAAATCATCCAGTATTTGAAAAACTGTCCACGTTGGAAAAATTCTTCAATTTTTGGAAAGTTTCCAATTTTAAAAAGTTTACCTCTTATTAGGAATTTTTTAATGCTATCTACATAGAAAATCGTTTAAATTCAGATTAAATTTTTTTTGATAAATTCTTGAAAAATTATCCAAATTTTAAAAAATACTTCAGACTTGAGGGTTGAAAAAGTGATACTGGTTCTGAATCTTAAAAAAATTATGCAGGTTTAAAAAAATCCGCAATTTTCAAAAAAATGATAATTTGAAAAATTGTGTAATTTTTTTTAGAAAATTGTTTAGATTATGGAAAAAAGTTGTCCCAGTCTTGGAAAACCGTTCAACGTTCAATTTTTAGAACATTGTCCAAGTTTTGAGAAATTCTTTAATAGGTATTCTTGGGAGATTAATCAATTTTTGTAAAACTGCCCAATTTTTGAAAAATCGTACCTATAATAGAAAATTACAAAATTTTTAGAAAATTCTTCAATACTTATTTTAGAAAATTGTCACAAGTTTTGGAAAATATCAGTGACAATTTTTAGAAAAAAATTGGGACAACTGTTCAAGATGTCTGTGATCGCTAAATACCCTAAGTATACTTTAGTCCCACTGAAATAAGGATACTTCATTTTTTCATTGAATTTTGACCCCCCCTTTTTTTCTCGAAATCTCAGCCCCTCCCTTATACAATTTCTGGGTGCGCTTAATTGCAGATCGATATGTTTTATGGTTTATAAAATGGCGTGTGTTGATAAAAATATCAAAATGAAAATTTTTCAATTCCGAAAGCTCTTAAGGTATTCATTTTTTTCCAAATACCTAACCTTTGAAAAATGTAACGTCAATTCATACAGGAAATTTTGATTAGGTAATAAATCATTTTGAATTACTTACTTGAATCACTTTTCAAATTATTGTAGTGATTCATAGGTAAGTATTATCGAAATATTTTTCATCAAAAAACTACAAACTAGACAAAAATTCATTGAAACCGATTTAGATGATTTTTTTTCCTTTTCATTATTTTTCTTATAGTTGATATGAATTCGATGCATAAGTATCCCAGTTGTGACAATGTTCAATTTTTTTTTATCGAGGTAAGTACCTACTTCAACTTTTTTTTCCGAAATGAAATTTCCATCGAACTAAGATTGATGGACATTTCTTTAAGATCGATTGACCGAAACGGAGGGGAAAGTTGGAAAAACATAAAAATTACTCAATTAAATCCTACAATTGAAAAAAATATTATAATATTTAGGAAGGTACTTGACATTTTTCAATCAAAAACATCGGTTTTAAGACACGCTTATTAGATTCATGAAATTTCATCCCAAAGCGAGAGGTCTATCCGCCATTTTTGAATTTTTCGAGAATGTGTTTCTTCAAATTAAACAGTCCTAGTCTCATAGGACATAGGCGTATTACATTCGGTAGGTATTTCCTTCAAGTAGGTACTCTTCCTCAGTCTGCTCACAAATTTTCCATTAGCCACTTTCATCTTGAGAGTGAAAAAATACCGCAAGACACCCCCCCCCCCTTCGTCTTTTAAAGGATCTTTTGAAAAAACTAAAAATTTCCAAAAATAAACAAAACCCCTTGTAATAAGTACATATTTTCGGAAATGTGAAGTCCGAATTTTAATTCAATTTCTCAATTTGATCTTCTGCACCTTCAAATTTGGATCAAAATTCTAAAAAATCTCAGAAATTACCTATATTCAATTTTGAGATTTGACCTCGTTGACCTTCATACTTTCTTATTTGGTCAGCAACTTTTAGGTTGCTTGCTTCGCCTTCAACCCCCCCCCCCCCAAAAAAAAATGACAAATTTTTATTTTAATATTGTTGCAACTTTCAAGAATGAAATGCAAGGCAGATGTAAAAAATCGAGACGTATCGATGACCTGTTGTTAAAATTTTTTAGAATTTTTGAAAGAGCATTTTAGATAACAGATTGAGAGTAAAAAAAATAGCAATCTTTGGGAGCCCTTAACTCAAATCTTCTTCAAAGTATAGAAGACTGGCATTTTTTGTACAAAGTTTTCGGCTTAAAGTGTACCATCTCTGCGAATTTGACCGAAATCCAAGACGATGATTTAAAATTTTTTATCGATTTTCGGAAAGAAAATTTATCTAATCCGGCGAGGCGGCGATATTTTGAATGTAAAATGATGAAAAATAAAATAAAATAAAATAAAATAAAACAGTTTCTTCGTCTCAATTTAAAAAATAATTATCAAGATTCATATTTTATTAAATCTTCAAAAATGAAAATTTATTTTTTAAGTTGCAAATTTGGTAACACTGTAATCACATGTGATTTTTTTCCACGAGGTAAGCGGGTTGCTTGATTTATCATCTATTTATTATCAACATTCAATGAACAATAACCCTTTCATGTATTTAATTCCCTGCTCAATTCACTCTATTTTTTTCATCCCACAGCAAAGCAACTTATGTATATTTTTACTTCAAAATCGTAAAGAAAGTATAAATTTTCTATCAAAATAATTCTACTTACTCTGGTAATGAAAATTTGTAATCGATTATGTATTACAGTCAACAGGTCAACAGGTAACTAATCCTTAATATGGCAGTAGCTTTGAAGCAGAAAGTCTCTACAACTTATGTATAAAATAACCCTAACAACGTTGTAAGTATAAACTTTCATTTCATTCTCATACTGATAACGTTTTCGTTCCAAATTCTAGTGGGTACCAGACTATCGTTTTAGAACATTACAAATTTTCCAAGAACAAGCCATCGATAAAAAGAACACGATTACCCATAACAAACTACAAGTCTACGAACTATTAGTTCCTACACATGCTCTGGCTATATTATGGAGATATTCAATACATGCACGAGTATTTTTTCCCAACTCAAGGTAAAGTATCGATCGTACTTCATTATCACACATTTATTAATTATTAGAAATGACAAAATGGTTTTACATTATGGGCGTATATTTCCATATGACTGAATTATTCTATGTCTTTATTGTAATAAATTAAACACGAGTTAATTCTAAAACGACGATAAAAATACAAAATAATTTATAAAATGCACACACGTATACAACTATGAATGAAACTTACTTCGTGTTTTTATTCTAGCTTCACGACGAAATCAATCCAACCTAGAGTTAAATCGGTCTACTACTTTTTATTACAATGTAAGTTCACTTATCTATTATTTTCATCTTATTTGATATCACAGTTTAGAAAAAAAAACCTTAACAAACACGATTAATGAACGAATTTAATACTGCGGCGGCTCTTTCATTACACACCGCAACAAACCAGAAAATACTCTTATCGATTTATAGAGAGCATACTAAATCTAACACGGCAAACTTTTTTCCGTTGCACTCAAGGTTAGGCGTAGTACCAAATTATCCTCCATTCATTACGTCATAGCGTAATAAAATAATTCCCTCGATAGTCAAGATACCTAGCTGTATACATTACGAATACCGCATTCGGAAGAAACAAAATGTTAAATCGAAGTAAAAATTAATATAAATTATTTTGTTTAGAATTACGGCGAGTATTTGGAAATTCAACGCAGATATCTAGGATCTATGTCGAAAGGAACACCGGGTCGGCCAGTTACTTTGAAGTTGGACATTCGGAAAAACCATCCTGAATGAGGGTATTTTTTTTTCTGTTCTTCGGATAGTTTATACATTCCACTAGTGATGTAAAAATCACCGACGGATGGACCAACGAACGCAGCTGAAGTTATTTGTAAAGCGTCCAGTTGTATTGTTTCGAGTACTTGGCGTGTTTCGGGATTGATTCGAAGGACCTGTTGAAGGCAAGACATTATGAAATAGGTACGACGTTTAATAAATATAATTAAATGGAAATTTTGTTTAGAATATTATGGTACTGACTTGATGTCCGTTGAATGCAGTTACCCAGATCATTCCTTCATTATCAATAGTCATACCATCCGGTACTCCAGGAACTTTAGCTTCGGTGAAATTATACAATAAGGTTCGATCAGCTAAAATAATCGTAATATTAATAATTATCGATAGTCTTGGAGCCAGTGGCGTCGGAAGCTTTTTTTTTGGGAGGGTACAAAATGAGAACAAGACTTGAATATCGGGAGGATTTTCTGTGGAGGGGGAAAAAAGAAGCATTTTTTCGTTCTGTCGCCTCAAATAATCCATATAATTGTTATTTTGTTCATGCCCAAGCGAAGCGAGGGTGAAGCTTTGAGAAAATTGAGTGTTTAAAAGCCCAAAAAAGCATTTTTTCCACGTTTTAATGCTTCGAAAATGCCTATTTGATGTGATGGGGGGGGGGGGGGGGTACAAATGATACTTTGTACCCCCGTCAGGATGGGGGGGGGGGTACAATGTACCCCTTGTACCCCACTTTCCGACGCCACTGCTTGGAGCTATTTTCTCATTCTATGTTGAATTTGATCCAATTATTGATCGACTTACTCAATTCATTGGTTTCAATATTATAGGAATACGATTCAACGGTATAAGCCAACGAATCAATGTAATAGAATTTCTTCGCATCGGCACTCCATTGCATTCCATTCGATACACTAACATCGCTGAGGACCTTCTTACAAGTGAGATTTTTCTGGCAAGCGAACAATCCGGCTTTGTTTAAGCTGAAGTTACCATTTTCAAAAGGACTATGGGTTCCTACGAAAAGCGCCCCGGATGGGCTCACTTTGCCTTCGTTGGCTCTGTACACGGGGCTGTTGGTGTCAATGTAAGCGACTTCTTGTCTGCTTGATGATACGTTGTTGGATTCGCCATCCCATGTGATTAACGCTAGTCTGTCGCCGTAACTTACTATGAATCTGTCTGTCGTGTTGACTATTGGGATTACGAATGCTAGTTCTCGGTCGCCTGAAAAATTTCGGTGAAATTTTGTGGTTATCGAATATGGATCATTAATTTAAAAAATCTCTATATGCTCCTACAGAAGAATCGATTCGCAATTCATGTGACATTAAATACTGATTGTATGGTGGTGTGAATTTAGTTGCCGGGTTGTCTTTAAGAAGGGAAAATCATTTGGTGGGGTTTTCTTCGTTCTACTTTATCTGGTTCTTCCACCTTTCCCTACCCACTACCATTCTTTAAAACCTAAACGTAATATTTCTTTTCTTAAATGTATAATGTCTAGTGTGAGATTAATTTCTAGCGAACGGTGAGGTAAGGGGAGGATAGTAAATAGATAATGAATGAAATAAGAGGGTGCTCTACGCTTTGCGGGAATTAATTCGGGCCTATCTGAAACTTACAAGGTACAAACTCGAATTTTCATTTTTTTGGATTATAAAGTGATAAAATGATGAAACAACGAACGAATATAATTTTAGAACGTAGAAAGAAGAAAATAAAAGCATTTGGAAGTTTCAATTGTCATTATAATTATTTTTATTGAACTTAGAAAAAATGTAAGATTTGATGACGGTTTTTACAAGAATTCTCTGGGACTACTGAATCAAATTTGTTGAAATTTTAATATGTTATATAAAAAAGCATTCCTGACAGGCTAAAAGAGCCCTTTTTTGATTTTGATTGAAAAAAAAATTAAAATTGAAATATTTTTCGAAATTTTGAGAAAAATGGAAAAAGGCCTCTTTCAGCCTATCAGAAATGTTATTTTACACCACATATCCAAATTTCATCAAATTTGATTCAATAGTCCCCGAAAAATCTGGCAAAAACCGTCATCAAATCTTGCGTTTCTTTCAAGTTCAATAAAAATAATTATAATGACAATTGAAACTTCCAAATGCTTTTATTTTCTTCTTTCTATGTACGTTCTAAAATCATATTCGTTCGTTGTTTCATCATTTTATCACTTTATAATCCAAAAAAATGAAAATTCGAGTTTGCGCCTTGTAAATTGAAGATAGGCCAGAATTAATTCCCGAAAAGCGTAGAGCACCCTCTTAATTTACTGATGATTCGAAAAGTCATCGAAAATAACACGGATAAGAAAATATGACTCACTCAGCTGTGAGTTAGATTACGAATTCAGCAAAAAATTACCCAAGCATACTCATTTTATAAAAATTGGAAAAAACAATGAAAAATTAGTTTTTTAACAAACTCTAAATTACAATTAAATCAGCGGCGTTGACAAAAAATAAGGCGTAGCCCCTCCTCCTTTGCCATAAAAATATTTTAATTTTTTCAATTGAAATTATTCCTGATATGTAGGTGTAGGTACCTACTTTAAAACAAAATTTAAATACAATTAGAAAAAAGTACAATTTGAAAAAAAAGTTTCTTCTCCAGTCCCAAAATAGACAATTAGCATACCGAAGATGGATTATTGGAGGGGCCAGAAGTTGAAAAATTTCAACTGAAATGGAAAATTTCTTGTTCCCCCTCCCCTTTTTTTCAACTGCAATCTAATTTTTTTGAACTGACAATGCGAATGTGACCTTACCATTATTTGAGGGCGGGGTGAAGTGAGGGCAAGTTTTTCCTTTGCCCTCCATCCGGTTTGGCATCACAACACCCCCCCCCCCATAATTTTAAATTGCCTATCCGATAAACGATTAGGATACATTTTAACTGACTTTTTTTTTTTAATAAAAAATTGATATAAAAGTAAATACTTGAATTTACAAAAAATGGTGTTGACATAAAATTTATCAAAAATGTTGACCTAAAAATTCATTATTTTATTTACTTTCGAAAAAACCATCAAAATGTGAAACTATACTCACAGAAATAAGTAAAAACAAATTTATAAGCAGGAGTCTAGCTGATTTTTTTTTTTTAATTTAAAAAATGATTCAATTGATAATAATGTCTTAAAAAATAATTTTTAATTGGAAAATCAATTTTTTTGATAAAATTACTAAAGAATGTTGTAAAAATTTTAAATCTTTCTCTTGAACCTTCATTATCCAAATGGAATTCAAAATTTTCAAATTTTCAAAAAATTGAATTTTTTACTTGTTTAATTTAGTGAAGGTATAAATTAAAGAGTAAAAAACTTCACATTTTCTATTTTTTGTGGGGGAGGGGGGTGCGCATGATTTTTATACGTATACTTATCATAAAAAAAGTGATTTTATGAGCTAATTCAGAATCGAATAACATCTTCTTTATTAGAGGTTCTCAAAATTCCTTGAGAAATGACGTCATTGAATGTCATTATCTTTCATCTTTCAATTTGATTATTTGATGCTGTTTCACAATAATTTAAGAACTCCTAAAAAATGAAAATGTATCAGGAATAATTTTTTTGTCCATTTGGAGGAAAAATTAAACCTCTGAGATTTAGACTCCTTTATTCCAATCTTCAATTTTTTTTGTACAAAAAACTTCCTATACTAGCCTTCAAAAATAGATACCCTTAGTAATTTGGTGCTCATACATGCAAAACTTTGTAAAAATTGAGTAAAAAATGTTTTTGAAAATGAATTTTTGACTAAAAACTTTCAATTTCACAAATAATAATGGGAAATGAAAAATTCTGCAGAAACTGATTGAAAAATGTTCTGAAACCCAATAAATCGGAATTAATTTTTTAAAAAGTGGTCAAAATCAGGAAATTTTTCAAAACTTGACTAAAAATATTTCAAATTGGATTTTCATCTAAAATAGTTAAAAAAGTAGAAATTTTTTAAAATTGGCCTTGAAATATTTTTAAAAAAATTCTGAATTGAAAAAACAAAATCTTATTTTTAAAAAACTGAACTGAAAAATTTGAAAAAATTTGTTTTTGAGGGTTACTTCTCATCTACTCGTGCCCCAAAAACGTCCTTAAATTATATTCACCAACCATTTCAATGGGAAATACCATGAATTTGAAAAAATTGTTTTGAAAATCATATCGTGTCTCAGGTACCTATATCAAAAAGTACCCCTAAACCTCAGAAGTTTGGAAAATTTCTGGAATTTGAAATCTCGTGGAGAATTTAAAAGAATTGATTAGAAGGTCGTATTACACTCCCAAGTGTACCGAAAAGGACCCTACTTTAAAATTGTGGTTATTATATTTACAAAAAAAACGTATTTTTTCAAAACACGCGTTTTTCTTGAAAAGTTGATTTTGCAGCTCAGCTTGACCTTTTGTTTCTAGATATCCGGGTACAAATTAAAAAAATAATTTAAAATGTTAAAGTTATTTGCCAAAATTGACTAAAAAATGGTTTAAAAATGGATTTCCAAAAAAAAATCGTAATTCTACAAAAATTATTTCAAGGAGTGAAATAATTAGAAAATTGACCATTTTTTTCTGAAATTAATTTTAAATTAAAAAAATTATAAATTTGAAAAATCTGATTGAATACGTAAAATTTTGTTACGATCAACTGAAAAATGACTCAGAAATTCATTTTAACTGATAAACCTCTGATTACATAAAAATTTATCAAAGATTCACAATGCTATAAAAATTGGATAGGTAGAAAATGTTTGAAGAAATTAATTCCCTTGGCACTATCGCAATATCCCTTCATGGCCCCTTTCATCTCCGAACCATCCCCTCCCCCTTCACTCTGTATGAATCCATGACCATTCATACCAGACCGACTTTGATCCTGACTATAGGCCATAAAAAATTTTTATTCTTACCGACTGTTGCAAATTTATGGGTTTGCGTTTTTGGCATGTATCTGTGAACGGTTGATTGATACACGTCCACAAAATAAACGGTTTCTCTGGCCGCATCCCAGTGAGGTGCTTTTGGAAGTTCGATTGGTCCGAAAATTGGAACTGGTTCGGTGCTCTGAAATTTGAACCATATTTTTACATGTCGTTAATAATTCTCAAAATTCGATAGGTACCTACATAAAAACTAGAAAAACTGAGAATTCGTTTTTTTTTCCGAAAAAATTATTTTGTTTTGTTTTAGTCTTTTAGATTTCTTTTACGCTTCAAATAAAATGAAAGATAACGTGCCATAAAAAAATCTTTTTATACGAATTAATTAGAATGAAATAAAATTACGTAAATTGGAACTTCATAAATCATCCGATAACTTCAACTGAATCGCAGATAAAACAAAACCAATGTAAAAATACTTTTTTCATCTTCCACGTACCTGTTTATTTCGCAGCAAAAATCCAGCAATCAATATGGCAATTGCTATTACAACGGTGAGAATAATCAAAAAGACTTTTTTGGTCAACATTTTATCAACGATTAAATAATCCACGTGAATTTTTATTTAAAATATATTAACATTGAAAAATAGGGGGAAAAAAATTAGCTATCACCAAAAACCAGTCAAATCACTTCCTCTAGAATTTCAATAATAAGTATTACGTAATTGGAAAAAAAAACCTCCAACGATACCGTTCTCACTTATAATACTTATTAATTATACGGACACGTAAATTTACAAACATACGAGTGAAAAATCTCCTAATCATTAGTATTGTACGATCGAATCGAGCTTTTGTTTTATCGGAATCGTGCCGTCAGCACCGATAACAAAAGTCGTAAAAAATCAACTCCGAGGCGAATTCCGTTCGCGAAATTTTCAACCGTGTTAAAATGCGATTTCACGTCTTACGAATGGAAATTTTCTCCGCACAGGAGATCTATTTTAACCAATGTACCTTGTTTATGTTCGGTAACAGTTTATATATCGATAGCACGTATGCTTTCGAGTACTGCTAATCCTATTGCTAGTATTTACTCGAATTAT
This sequence comes from Pseudococcus viburni, assembly GCA_033439095.1. Classification (NCBI taxonomy): domain Eukaryota; kingdom Metazoa; phylum Arthropoda; class Insecta; order Hemiptera; family Pseudococcidae; genus Pseudococcus; species Pseudococcus viburni. The sequence continues at coordinate 762,187 of JAVBJF010000179.1, forward strand.
AGCCCTCCCCCTCCCTACCTTCCCTTAATGGCTCACCAAATTGAAACCCTGTTCGATGAATAAGTAAGCTGGTATGTTGGTCTTGGTTGTCAATGATTTTTTCTTAAATATACACGAACGAAAATAGTACCTATTACAAATAAAATCCAACGAATCAATTACGTAATATAATGTAACGTATATTCCATCCAAAAAAATTACATCTTCCTAAAAATATCCGAGCTCGGCCTTGTTTGGCCAATTCGCAGTGTGAGAAATTTTGATCGTATGTGATTTTTAAAAATTGCTACGATAATTTAAATCTCTATTTGGAATCCGGACAGAATGCTTTACAGGGTAGACCTTTAATCGAACCTAGATTCGTTAGACGAAAGAAATAGCCCGATTTCGGATACTTTTCTAGTTCTTCTTCGGTTAATTTGAATCGTCCGCTGGTGACGTACATTTCGCGTAGAAATGATCCGGCGAAACAAGACGAAGTAATTATGCTGGCTTCGAATTTCACTCGTAGCAGTTCTTCACTTTTGTGTTGACAGACTCGAATCATCTGGGAAATTTTTAAAATATTTCGGTTAATTAAGAGAATATTAATCGAGTTAGTTTTTAATCATGTCTCATGCTCTCCCCTCTCTTGGGACAGTGCCGCCTATGACTTTTAATTTAATTGCATAAATGGAATGGTGTAATGATAAAATTTATTGAGCTTTGAAAGTGAATAACCGATAATCACCTTTTACCGAATTAAATTAAAAGCAAGGTGAGGCATGAGGCTTTTTTAGTTCAAGTTAAACGTAGGTAACGATTATGTAATGAAGAAATTTGTTGAATGTTTATGATGAAAGATTTAGAAAATTGGTGTTTTTTCCCTCGAATATTCTTCAATTTTAAAAAAAAAACAACCAAAAATTCTACAATTTTTTTTTTTTGCTGGAAACGGTCTAGGACTATGCCTGAGCGACATACGAAAACTCGGTCGTACCATACTTATTGCCCCCCCCCCCCCAATGGTGAATAAAAACTCTCAAAAAATGGAGTTTTTGCTTTCTCTTTACTAGATTTAAATTTTGAGGTAAATTGGCCCAGTTTAAAAAATTAGAAAAGTTTGTGTTTTTCTATGATTTTTTAGTGAATGTTCTGGATGATCTAGATCAGGGACGGGGACACAAATCCGATATTTTGGTGGATCGATATTTTTGGGTTTGGGTAAATCGAAATCGATGTTGGATCGACTTGTTTTCAATTTTTTTAACTCTTGAGGGTTTTCCCAAAAAATTTCAATTTTATACTCCAAAAAAAAATTTTCAACACGAAAATTTCGTTCTAAATTTTTTTTCAGCTTCAAATTTTTTTCAAAATTTTTTTCTATCTACTTACCAACATTTTTTTCAACTCTAATATTTTAACATTTTTTACTGAAAATTTTCTCAATTATCAACCTTAAAATTTCATTCTTTGATCTTAAAATTTTTTAAAAACTGTTTATATCTTCTTGAAATTTTTTCATTTTAAATAGGTATTTCAAAATTCAATTTTTTAAAATTTTTTCACTTAAAATTTTAGAGATGGGAAATATTCTGAAAAAAGTTCAAGAATCGAAAAAATGAAAATATTCTGGAAAACGTTTTAGAACAGAAAAAAACAAAATACCAAAATTCGTAAAAAAAAATTGAGAAGAAATTGTAGAATTGAAAAAAATTACATCATTATTAGAATTAAAGTCGAAATTTGAAAAGAATTTTGAGAAAAAACTTTTAAACTTCTAGAGTTGAAAACAATTTTGAGATAACATTCTACAATAGGGTAGGAAAATACTGTAAGAAAACTTTCAGCGTTGAAAAAAATTTTAGCAAAATTTTTGAAGATGAAATTTTCGAGTTGAGATAAAATTTTGTTGGGTGAAAAAATTTTTTACCTAAATAATGTGGACTGGGGAAAAAAGAGTGGCATGGTAATTAAAGACTCGCATGAGTCAAACAGGAAAGATTCCGTCTTTCGTGCCTGATGCATGTTGTGTGTAAATTTCGTCGTGGATTTTTTATTAAAAATGAAATTTTTTTACTCCTCTCTACTTTGATTGACTTCTTCCCTAGATTTTTAAAATAATTATTTAAGAAGGACCCCTTTTCAAAATTTCGAGTTCCAAAGTTAATTTTTCGATTTTTTGCAAATTTTTTGCAAATTTAAAATCATTTCAAGGTCATGTAAAAGCACAAATATGGAAATTTAATTTAATCGAGGCAAAAGAGTGAAATTTGTTATAAATACTCTACTTTCGATCTCCCAAATCGGTTGGAAAAGTTCCAAACCGATCTCAAGTTCCTGTGAATGTTTAAATTTGGAGAAAAATGCGGATTTGGTCTGGAAATTACAAATTTTGGAAAATTGAACTTTTAACCAATCAAATAGGTCTTCAATATTGGTAATCTACAATTTGGACATATTTTTCATCAAAGCCGAAGAATGCTAAAAAATTTTGAGGTGCCAGAAAGTCTTGAATCCGTTTTTAATCGATTAAAGAGGTTAAAAATAAGGTATATACCAAATTTAGGCTTTTTTACCTTGCCGAGATCAATGATCAATTTTTCATACCTATTTTGCAAGTTTGCTTGGCCACAAGGTAATCCAGAATTTTCAAAAATTCGCCAAAAAAATTGTGGGTAGGTAATTCTTTTTGATTGTACTTTTGAAGTTTTAAAATATTTTTGTTTCAACTCATTTCACTGACAGTTGGAATACCTCCCTTTCGTCCCTTGTCAGATGGGATTTTCCTAAATTTTACTACACAAATTGCAAATATTTCCAGAGGGAGTGACTCTTAGGACCGATTTTCAGCTAGAGGCGTTGTTTCCCCAGAAAATCCATTGTTTTTGGCATTATTAGGCAGAAGGATAACAATAAGCTTTAAAAATTCAATATTTTTGACTGAGATGGGATTTTTCAATCTTTCGATCAAGAATCCATTTTTTCCAAATTTTTCTTCGAAGTTAATTCTGTTTATTTTTTGACTTAGGCGTAATTATTTGAACGTGGAGCATATATAGGAGAAGGGGATTGAGGATCTTACTTCCTCTTTAAGACTAAAATCACTGAAATGTTTTAAAAAATGATCAAATTTCAAAATTTTTGAATGCGGCCCTCGCTCCGGTCGAGTTTAATGAATTTGTATATTTCTTTTCAAAATGTGTAGTAAAAATTCGTTTTTGAAAGCTATCTCTCCTTTCCTCTCCATAGAAAAAGTTTGAATATTCTGAATCAGACAAAATATTCTGTGAGAAACCTGATCTTAGTTAAAATAAACGTGAATTTTCGTTTCTGTAAAAGTATTTTACGTAAAAATGTATGGGGGCTGGAAAGCTCGAAAAAATTAGTCTAGAAACCCATGAAAATTTAGGGAGTAGCAATCGTGACAAAAATCGTTTCCCACTCCCACTCAAAATATCCATTCTTTATCGGAATTTAATTTCAGGTATAATTTATTAATCTAAATCAGTTCTATATTTAGAACATTTCATGTCACAACTAAAATGAAGGACAGAGAATTGAAAATTGTCAATTTAATTTGGTTGGATCCCTCATCTCACAAAGAGGAGGAAGCTGGAAAAACTCTGCTAGGAAATTGTTAAAATTTAATATTCTGTGCCATAAAAAACATTTCAGGTGACTGAAAGGAATAGGTCCCAGAGGGAGGGGATAAGAGTTATACCATTTAGAATTCAACTCAAACTACATTATAAAGATCAATTTCTGCTGATAAATTTCAAAATTTGCATACGAGGAGGAGGAGTGATAATTCACCCATCTTCCCCAATATTCGTTGAAAAGTTGTCAGTCTTTATTTACATTTTGAGTTTTGTTGGAGTTTTTGAACAAACGAAAAGAAAATCTGGAGATGGAAATTTCACATTTGCCCCTTTCATCCACTTCTTCCTAATTATACAGACTTCGATTTTTGGTGCATTAATCACTTTTTTTTTCAATTGCAAATTACACGTACTCAGACCGTGTCGTTCGAGTAATTTTACAACTTCAATCACGTAAATCACATGTAGGTACTCGAATTCAATTCAAACGATAATCAATCAGTAGTTACCTACCAACAAGAAATCTAAAACGTTCTTTTCATAATTTTAAAAGCCTCCTTATTGTAAAAAGATTAATATGTATGGAATTTCCATCATGCCGTTAATTTACTCATTTACGTCATAGGTAGATTTTTTTAATTAACTCATTGTTCAGATTAACGTCGTCTAGACTGTCGCGATACTTGAAAAATTTTAAGTTATTTATGATATAAATACCTAAGTAGACAAGAAAATGTGCAGTATTCGTAAATTTATCACAAAATTATTGAGTAACGAACAATTATTGAATTTCCTCTTCATCATTTATCCATTCTTTTGATTAAAATAGACTCCAAAAAACATTCAAGTATGTGCTTGAAAAAACTTGAACGTTTTTGAGAATCAGGAGTCGAAACTCATTTTTATGTAGTAGGTAGTTGTAAAATGATGTAACGTAAGTAAAATTATGATTAATTCAACTTGACTTGTTGTTTTTGTTTTTCGAACGTAGAAAATCCTAATTACAAATTCACAAGCAATCTTGTGAGGTAACATTTTTTTTTTAAATTACCTAAAATCTGACTGATTGAAGTAAAACTTTGGAAACAAGAAATCAAACATTTACAAAAAAAAGCAAAAAATAAAAGCAAAAAAAGTTGATAGAAAATTTTAAATTAAAAATGAAATTTTCTAAAAAAAAAATTAAAAAGTTGATAGAAATTTTTAAAATAAAAATGAAATTTTCTAAAAAAAATCCTTAAAAAATGAGAATTGTAAGCGTTGATAATTTTTTAAAAATAAAGAAGTATAAAAAATTTTAAAAATAGAAACTGAAAATTAGAGTTTTTGAAAAAATTTAACTAATTTTGTTTTTAAAAAATTTAAAATTACCTAAGTATACAAGATGTAGAATTTTGAAGGCTATAGGGACAGGGAGTTGATTCCCAACGAAATATTCATGTGAAAAGATAGACCATTTGATTCCCATTTTTTTTTCGGGGTATGTAACTATGTATACTACATACATATGTAGGTACAAGTTGATTCCCACATTTCTCTAAAATTTCTTTCAGCTCTGAATTTTCAACTCAGAATTTTTTCAAATTTTGACTCCATTTTTTTGAATTATTTTCAACAAACCTATAATGTTCTCAGATTTTTTCATCTTTATACTTTTTTGGATTTTTCTCTCAAAATTGTCCTCCAATTTTTTTCTACTTCAAATTGCTTTGTATTTTTTTCGAACCGCAACATTTTTTTTTCAAATTTCTTATTTCTATGGAATTTAAAAATTACTTTTTAGAATTTAAAGTTGGTAAGTAAGTACCTAAAGATTTTGAAAAAGTTTTAAATTGAGTAAAAATATGTATTATGAATTGAAAGAAAAGAAAAAATATGAGATGAAAAAATCTGAGAATGGTTTGATTGGGAAAAATTTTGGTGTTGAAATTGCAAAATGTTTTGAGAAAAAAAATTGAAGTTCAAAAAAATTTCAACTTTTTGAGAAACAATTTTGAAAAAATTTCTAGTTGGAAAAAATTATGAAAAATATTGGGATTGAAAAAAATTGAAATTGACAAAAAAATCTTGAAAATAATTCCTCGTGGTATCTCCTAGTTTAGGTAACGCTAATAGGCTGAAAGAGGTTCGGAACTCAAAATTGTAAAAAAAGTAAGGGCCGGTTGTACAATCAATAGTTAACCAACAGTTGGTAGTTAACTGATGGTTTCCACCAATGAGAATTCGTGAATCCGTTGGTTAACCATCAACCGTTCGTTAACTATTGAATGTACAACTAGCCCTATAAATTGTAAATAAAATTGAACATTTGACCACATTTTTTTAAGATTTGAAAAAATTAAAGTTGAAATTATTACAAAAAAGTAAGGAATAAAAAATTTAAAAATTTAAAAAAACAAAAATTTAGAAGTAGGTGTGAAAATATCTTTAACATTTTGATTTTTTTAAAAAATGTACCTAAATAAGTTTGAAGCTTTGAAAATATGGAAAATTCAATTATTGGAGAAAAAAGCTGCCAATTTTAAAAGAATATACTATACCTACATTAAATGATACATATGTAGCAGTTCAGTTCAACCCTCTTAAATTTCAAGTATTCGTAACTCATTTGTTTGGAAATGGAATCCAATATGGTCCATTTATAAAGATATATTTATTCCAAATAAAAAAATTTTTCAATCTACTTAATCTAAAAAATAAAGAAATTACCCAGTCTCCTCCGCACGAAGATACCCATATTCTTCCATCACCGTCGGTCATAACATTAAAAGGCTTCCCATCAATTTGTTTTTCGACAAAATCAAAAAATACTTCTCGGTTCGCTATGCACATCAGAAAAAAAGAATATTCAATCCATCGTATATTTTGATATCGAAAATAAAAAAAATGGGCCAAAAAATTTTCAATTTCTTACTAATTTCTTCGGTTTCGACATTAAAACAAAATTTATCCACAGACGTCGTATGCGAATCAGCCAAATAGAATGTTTTCCCACAAATGCTAAAAGTCATACCATTCGGTATACTTAATTCGGTTTGGACCGGAGTCAGTTCGTTACTTTTACTCGTATATTTGAGTATGGCAGATTTGCCCACTTCAGTTTCACCCGAGTCCGTTTCACTGAACGTGGCTGTAAATTAAACAAACCGTGGCTTATGATTGTAAATTTAAATTCTCTCGAGTATCCTAACACAATTCTGATTGGTTTTATTGTGTCAACAAAGCCATTCGTCTATTTAACTAGAGCTTAAAATGACCCAGTATCTTTCTTTTGATGTGTGAAAAAAACAACCACAAGTGCGTTACTTAGAATAATTTGTATTGAGAGTAAAATTTATGATTTTATTATCCCTGGCTCGTGGGCCTGATATGTTTTCTTCTAACAAAGCACCCAATCATACAGAGTTTATCGTTTAATCGCTTCGCGAAACAGTTCAACCGGATAAAAGTTATTCGAGATAAAGTACAGCTTATAAAGTTGAATAAAAGTCATCGTAATTATCGCCCAGTGTTGAGAGATTTAATTAGCTTACCGATAAACAGTGATCCCCGAGGAGTCACAACTGCATTATTTACACCACAACCGAACGACCTGTCCACAGTTTGGAGTACTTTTTGTCCTTCTATATTTTCACTTTTGCCATCCCATGTTATCTCGATTATTTGAGCTCCTGCCCCGACTATGAAGTGATTTACGATCGTCGCTATGGGGATTATGAAAGCTAAAGGCTTCTCGCCTAAAATGAAATAATTTTAGGGATTTTCTATTCGAAGCTGTCTGCTCAGATTGCCAGTTCAAGTACTCACCTAGTTTGGCAATTATATGATCGTTAGTCCTGGGATCAAATCTATGAATGTCGTAGGAGTGCATATCGACGAAATATAATTGCTGACAGACATCGTTGTAGAATAAAGCTTTGCCTAGAATCAAAGGTCCGAATACCGAGCTGACTTTTGGTACCACCGGAGTTTCTAGATTTTGATTTTTCTTCATCGTGAAAATTTACCATCAATAAAAATATATTACTTATAAATAAAACAAATATGGGTCTTTCACTGTTTACTTGTGATTGGAAAAATTCAAGTTTATTTCGACTTGATAACCTATCGTAATTTTCCGATAGCCAGGTATTTGTCCTTGAAAAATGCTTTCAAGCAGGGGGCTCGAATTTCAAGCATTTCAAGGCGTGTGCAATTCGTTGAAAAATCTCTCGAAGAAGTCCTCTATAATGTGAATGGCGGATATTTTTCTTAGCAAATGAACATAAAATAGGCTCTTGAAGGAGAGCAAAACGATTGAAACCAGAAAATTTCGTTTATCGAGAAATTAATTTGTATGTATTCATTAAATTCAAGTTAGAAACTTCACAAAAAAAATTCTCACGCCCCCCCCCTCCTACATTCAAAACATCGAAAATCTTGACTCAAAGAGGTTCAAATTTGCTCATTTCTTTGAGGGAACTAGGAAAATAATTTTATAATATCTCAATTGTTCAATTTGTTGGAAATTTAGACTAAAAACTGGTAAAATTTCACCCCCTCCTTTACTTGTCGCGAGCTCGGCACCAGACCAGACATAAGAGAACACGTTTTTCTAAAAAAAAAAAAAGAACCGAAACCGTTTCTTCAACCCACAGCGACTAAATTTACACGGAATATGCATTAGGTTTGGGTACGAAAATAAAAAAGTAATGGGAACGACTGAATCTGTTTGAGTCATACGAGTCTTCAATTCATGCAACTCGATTTTTTTCCGAGGTCAATATCATTTTCAAAAATTTTTCAAATCTAATAAAGAATAAAATATCTTCTCTTTTCTCAACATTTCTTTGAGTATCTTTTTCTCAAAATACTTTTCAACTCAAGATCGTTTTCCACCCCGCTGAAATTTTCCCTCAACTCGAAAATTTCTTCTCCAAATTTTTTCTCAAGTCTAAATTTCGTTCAACTTCAGTATTTTGTTCTAAGATACAAATTTTTTAATCCAAATTTGTTTCTCATTATATTTCTGAATAGGTACTTGAATTTTTTCTCGATTTTTTCGACTCTTTATTTTTTTTCAACTTTTAAATTTCTACCTCAAAATTTTTTTTACACCAAGATTTTTTTCAAAATTTTTCCATTTACTTACCTATTAAAATTTTTTTTAGCTCTTGAAAATTTTTACATTTTTTAATGAACTCAGTCATTCTTTTATGTTAAAATTTTTAAAAACATTGGATTCTCTTTAAAGTTTTCCATCTCGAGTTTCTTCAAATTTTTTTCAGCTTAAATTTTTTAATAATTTTTTTTCGTGAAAAAAGTTTGAGAGTTTGAAAATATTTAGAGAAAACAATTTAGAATAGAAAAAAATGAAGTTGAAAAAAATTGAGAAGAAATATTAGAGTCAAAAATTGTCTTATTAAAATTCAAGTTGAAATTTGCTAAGCACTATTAAGTTTCAATCCGTTAGAAGTTGCTGTTTCGAAGTTATTGGTTCGAGTTTGACATCAGGCAAGCGAATGATGAAAAAGATTTGAGAAAAATTTTCATTTCGATTGAAGTTGAAATTTTATTTCTCATATTTTTAAAATGCCGTTATTTTCAAAACCTCGAGTTGAAAATTCCTATGATTTATTTTAAAATTTTAAAGTTGTTTTAAAAATATTTAATTTTTAAATTCTTGGTTCTTCACAATTTTCATTTTTTTAAATATGTAAACACAGCATTTAATTCAAAATTTTCATTTTTTTAAACTTTTAGGGTTTTAAATTTTTTATTTTTCATTGTTTTCAACTCCCAATTTTTTCAAAAAGGAAAAATACATTTAACAGACTGCAATTTTTAGGTTTTCAAGGATTCTCAAAATATTAACCTGAAAAATGTCGAAAATTCTGAGCGAAAAGTTGGATTGAGCTATAATTTTTGATTAAACCGTAAGAAACTTTTCAGTGAGACTATTAAAAATTTTGCATTCACGACATTCATTCGACTATTTTACAATTATTATACCTCAAAAAGTTTCACGTAGTGGTCCCAAAATTTTTGAGGTTGGGGCATTAAGGCTGGATTCGAATTAAGGGCATCACCAGTGACGTACCGATAGGGGGGAGGGGGGAGCTTCCCCCCTGAGGAAATTTTTTACTTGTGAGTTGGGAAAATTGAACATTTCAACACATCAGTTGGGAAAATTGGACAGTTGGGATTAATTTTTTTGATGAAAAATAATAAATAAAATAGTTATTTCAAAAGTTGGAAATCAACAAAATTTTCACTTGTTCCAACTCAAAATTGGTAATTTTCCCAACTCAAAAATGGTAATTTTCCCAACTCGAAAATGGTAATTTTCCCAACTCGAAAATGGTAATTTTCCCAACTCGAAAATGGTAATTTTCCCAACTCGAAGATGGTAATTTTCCCAACTCGAAAATGGTAATTTTCCCAACTCGAAAATGGTAATTTTCCCAACTCGAAAATGGTAATTTTCCCAACTCGAAAATGGTAATTTTCCCAACTCGAAAATGGTAATTTTCCCAACTCGAAAATGGTAATTTTCCCAACTCAAAATTGGTAATTTTCACAACTCATAATTGGTTATTTTTCCAACTCAAAATTGGTCGTTCTCCCAAGTGACGAGTAAAAATGTCAGTTGGGACGATTAGTAAGTATTTATTTTTTTAATGAAAAATGAATAAATAAAATGGTTACCTATTTTAACAGTCGGAAATCAACAAAATTTTTACTTTTTAGTTGGGAAAATTAGTCATTTTCCCAACCTTTTCCAACTGAAAATTTATTATTTTCCCAGCGAATAATTATTGAACCGTTGTAATAAATGCTTTTTTGGAAAAAAAATTATTAATTACCTTGCAATTTGAAAATTTTTACTCGTCAACCAAAAAAATTTTATAGTTGTACTTGTAATTAAAAAAAGATTTTTTCGCTTTTTTCTTCAAAATTATTCCAACTAATTTCGTTGTTCTTATTCTCCTTAAAACTTATTTTTGATATTTGAAAATCCAATTTTTCAAAAGCTTCGGTCTCGCTACGCTCGGCCACGATATATGTATTTCTACTTTAATAATTTCAAAGTAGAAACAGTCGATTTTTGATTAAAGTTTATTTTTCCAAAACATTATTTTATTGCACATTCAATTTGAGGTTTTCTAAAATTTTCGCCCTCGCTTCGCTCGGGCCAAATCCATCTCCCTATTCTTTACATTGAAATTACAAAATTTTATTGATGTAAAATTATAATTTTTCTTCAAAACTCCACCCTTTCTTCGCTGAAGGCAAATAAACTATTTCGTATGTTTTTTCAACTACAATGACATTGCTTGTAGGTTTAAAAAAAAATTGTTTGGAGAACCTAACCAATGAAAAATTTATTCAGATTTCTTATCTCAAAAAGGGTCTTATAGTAATGGGTTGTAAAAACTTCAAAAGTTCGCAAAAATGATGAAAACGAGTAAAAAAAATCAAAAAACTTCGAGACTTGGGCAAAAATCAGTACCTACATGTAAATTTTAAGAAATCAGTCGGGAAAGTTTGAAAAAAATTGGATTGGTTCGCAAATTTGAATTTTACACCCCCCCCCCCCCTCCCGGAATTCTGATATCGGCTATATGTAGTTGGGAATTTTGAGAATTTGAGTTGGGATTTTCACCTCTTCTCCCCCCCCCCTTGGAAAATGCCTTCGGTACGTCACTGGGCATCACATAATACCTACAACAATTTTTGTGCATTAAAATTCATATTAGCCATTAGCTCAAAATTGACTCATTACTATTTTAAAAATTAGTAAATTTTCCAAATTTTTTGTTGAGTTAATGGATCCTTTCCCACTGGTGTCGCTAGATGGAGCACGTTTTAAAGGTTTTGAGTTATAAAGGATTGCCTACTAACAGACTCACGTTCTTTGAAAAAATTCCCCTGATGCAAATGTGCTTCCCCCCTCTCCCCCTTCTAACAGCGCCTAAGAGGAGAAAATTTCAAAATCACCCCTGCATCTTCAAAAATTCCAATAAAAATACATAAAAATTACAAAAGATTATATAATTTATTATGAAACGAATATATTTGTGTTAATCATGAATCACTGAATAAAAAAACAATAAAAAAGAACAAATAAAAATAAGGTTAAATTGTTGTATCACAATTTACAATATAAAAGTCGATAAGTTAAAAAAAAATCGCGAATACAACATTAAAAAATCAACGTAAAAAAATCTCGTGAAAATAAACAGGAAAAATAGGCATAATTATAATATTAAAAAAATGACCCTGCCCCCCCCCCGGTCTAATCACATTCTTTCGTAGATGAATATCCATAAAAAAAAAAAACAGTCATCTCGAAATCTTCCCAATTCCTTGACTAAATATACAATTAGGTAACTTATTCGGTATAAATCAGTCTTGAAAATTTTGAGCAACATTTTAGACTTTATCTTTTGTTTTTTCGAGTAAATTAATTTTTACAATTTCCATGCCAGCTCCGTAAACACAAACTTCAATATGATCACTAAACAAAAGAAAGAAAAATTATAACAATCTATCACTTTCCAAATTTGGGAAAAATTCTTTCAATTACTTACTCTTCGATGGAACTGATATCGAGTCCATGAATATCAGCGATCAACGAATGATAAACTGCGATCAAATTCATACTGACTCTGTCATTTTTAATGCACCATCTCCAAAGTACTACTTTTTGATCACCTCCTGAAGTGACCATGTGCTCACCAACAACTCCAAGTCCTACAAAAATCAAATTAAAAAAATTAAGTTTCAATTTTGAAATGGACTCTTAAATTAATTTGAAAAATTGTTCTGTTTTTCAGATACTTTCTAGCGATAGTCATAAACAAGAAGGTCACCTAAGCGACACCTGTTTCACCGCGTTATTTATCATCATTTCAACATTCAATGTGAAATTTTACATGATATGGTAAGGTCAGATACTTTCTAGCGAGATTCATAAACTTGAACAGTTTCACCGCGTAAGTTATACATCATTCTAATAAAATTAATGCGTTTTTAAATATTCCAATTAATCATCAGATACTTTCTAGCGATTATCATAAACTATTTGGATAGTTTCGTCGCAAAATTTATACATCATGGATTTCTTAAAAGCTGATTTTTCGAGAACGAACCTGATACTTGAGCTTCGTGAGTTATCTCGTTTCTACATTGATTTATCACAGATATTCCAGCTTTTGATTTTTTAAATAAGGTAATCACAACACCAGTATCGTCTCCTCCAGTCGCTAGAACTAAATTAAAATTTTCCAGCAGCTTGTAATCGCAGCAGTTGATGCCATTTTGATGAACATTCGATTGATGGAACATACTGTACGTATCAGCATCCCAAAATGAAATTTTACCGTCGGTGCCCATGGTCAGAACGACGTGAGTTCCGGACCATTCGAGGTAAATTATACGTAATATGCAGTGGCTCGAGTAGTCCACTTCTTTTTCCAGCTTGAGAAGTTTTTTCGTTAACGAAAACGAAAAAATTCTGCAAAACGAAATAAATAATTAAAATTATGATGTCGTATGAGAAAAATACACTAGAATAAGAATTATCGTATTTGTAACCTCCAAAAAGCGTCAGATCCTGCGGTATATATCACGAGGTTGTCGTCATCAATACGTCGAATTTTGGAATCCATGTGACGAGGTTCTAATTCAAAAGTGTAAATCATGTTTTTCCAAGGTTTACGACATTTGCTACCGGATCGTAGCATATGCGAAGCTAATTCGTTGTATTTTACGAGTCCTGCAATTTGAAATATTAGTTAAAATATGGCGAAAAACTGACAAAATTCAAAAATTAGGTTACCTTTTTTATTTTTATAAATTTTCCAAATTTTTAATTGAGCTCGACCTCCTCCGGATACGACGATATAAAAATTATCGTATTTTACGAACGATATAGTTCGAACGCTAGATAGATGGCTTCGAATTATTGAAATGGGAGTAAATACAATATTTCTTAAGTAGGATAATCGCATTGTAGTATCTTCGCTGCCAGAGATAATCAAATCTTTATCTAAATAACGAACGCAATCCACTTCTCGAATGTGAAATCCTTCCTATAAAAAGAAAAATATGGTCAAATATTGACAGATCCTCACTTTTTACCTTAAAAGTTCTACTAACCAGACAAGATGGTTTAACTAGTTGATCCAAAGGTATAACCACATTACAAATACTTTTCTCTTTAATATAAACAAATCGCAGAAATTCGTCGATACTGAAATCCCAAGGTCGATGGCCACCGCCGCATTTATACATCATGAGTTTCTTTCGTTCGGTAACATTCCAAATTTCAAAATGAACCTGGGAATTGGAATGCCATGAAAAACAGAAATCCATATTGAACTTCATCAAAAGAAAATTTTCGTACCTCGTTGAATCCCAAAATTAATAAACCATACGGTTCCGAATTTATCACACGGGTAGGCCATTTCACTGGGAGTTTATCAGAAGCCACATGTTCGATGCCTTTTTCAGCTACGTTCCAATAACGTATAAAGCCATCTCTACCGATAGAACACAGTTCGCCGTCAGGATTGAAATATATGAAGCTGACGCCCAGTCTTCCGTGAATTTTTCGAAATGTTTGAATAGGTAAAGACTGAAACGCGAGAGGAATTCTGATTATGATTGTAAAATATGAATGTGATAATAGAATGTACGTGAGGTACCTGATCAGTTTGAGTCTTAGAATAACAATGAACACTTCCATCTCTGTCACCAGTGACATAGTAATCGTCGCATGATACCGCTGAAGTGAGCCAACGCTCTTTACAAGGCGGTAAAATAAACTCGTTTAGTTTTGAAACTGAATGCGAATCTGAAGAAAAATTAAAAATGAGATAAATATGTTCAAATTGAAATATCATTTCCATTAAATAATTACCTAGATTCATTTCCCAAATTTCTAGTCGTCCTTCTTCGCAACACGTTATAAAAGACTCGTTTGATAACCAATGTAACGAATATATCCTACTCGAACATATTTTTCCATCGTAAACCACTCGAATATCAGTACTGTTTTGAAATTCTAAACAAAATTTGAGAAAAATTACTACACAAATAATCATTTTGGAAAATTTCAACGTAAATAGTCATTACCTTTAAGTAATATTACATTTCCACAAATAGAAGCCATGCTAATACAATCCCTATCTGGTGAAATATCAAACAAACAGTAACTAGCGAATCTTCTATCGGTAACCAGACAATCCCACGTATCATCATGATGAATTAGCACCATTCCCTTATTCGTCACAGTCAATAATTTTTTCGATCGACTTAGAATTAAACGTCGAGGCACATCTTGCATACAATCAATACCGAACGATTCTTTGAATTTGATTTCAGTATTGTGAAGATTCTGCTGAGAATAATTCGCCGAAAGGGGCCATAACGATATTCCACCATCTTTACTCCCAGTAACGATCAAATTACTCGACTCGTCAACGCAAAGACATCGAATTGAAGCACCTTGATGAGTTTCCCAGTGATAAACAGCGGCTCCTTGGTCATTCCAGATTCTCAATTGACTATCCTACCAAGAAGAGTTCGTTATTGAAGAAATTTATTTAAACTGATGATAAAAATTCCAACTTACTTCACCTGCTGTCACGAGACGAGCATCGTTTAAAAGGTAAGATTTCCAGACTCTAGATAAGTGACCGTAAATTGTATGAGATAGATTTATTTTCGCTGTTTTCCAATCATCAACCACGTTATCGCTGGGATTCGGAAATTTCACTTGCCATACTTTGACTGATCGGTCATCCGAAGTGGAACTGATACGGTTTAATTTCTTGTTAAAAAATACTGAAAAAATGGCACCCTGAACAAAAAAAATTGATTAGAAAATTTAATATTTGGAGGGAGGTAGCGATAATAAGGTGCAAATATGTACTTGGTGCCCGGTAAGTTTATGAATTATTTTACAGGTACCATTTTCGCTCAACGATGGAGCCCATATAATAATACTTTCGAACATCGTGCCACAGATCATAACACAGTTGTCCCAATCGTCTCCAAGTATTAGTCCACAATATCTAAGGCAAAATATAATTACATTAGTCAAAATACTGATTAAATCTCGAAAGAAAAATTGATCAGAACGATTGTAACTCACAGTAAACATTTGCTTTGGCATATCGAAGTTCTAATACTTTGTTGATTTTTCCAATTCCATAAAGTCACCACATTATTAGCTGTCAAAACTAGGACTTCGCAGGGATTTTTTGTCCAGCATAAATCCCAAACCCAATCTCCAACAACCCATTCTACTTCGATAGAAATACTGAGTTTATCGTTCAATTTGATCGTGCCTATTACTACGACTCTATTACCAAAAAATGCTACTTTATCTGTTTCATTACAAAAACGAATTCCGTGTACTCGATGATCGTTAATTACTTTTTGGCTGTAACAACATCGCAGGGTGGATACATCGAATATGTGAACTATGTTCCCAATACCTAAGGCATATAGAATAGTTGAGTAAAAGTAAGCTACTAGGTCACATGAGAGAACGAAAAAATGTTACCTGCGAGTATGTAACCATTAGAGACGATTTCAATGGCAGTTACGTCGGTTTTTATAAATTTTGATTCCACCAAGTAACGATTATCTTTGACTATTGACATTATAACGATTGCACGCTACATTATAATGATGATTTTTTTTTAAATTCAACTTTCATCACGAAAAAAAATGCAGTACAAATTACATTCTGATTTCTAGTGCAAGATGCACGTGTACTGTGGTTTTGTTGTTGTTTTTTTAACGAAAAATTGTCAAGGTCATGTTTTGCGATGTTGCCAAATTTCATTTTCAACGTGGTTTGAAAATTCCTCGGGAGGTGCGCTAATAATTCATTCGATTTTTTATTTTTTTTAATTCTGAAAAAAAATTAATTAATTAATCGATCTCAGCCATTCTCAGACTTTTTTATTACTTCGTATTATGTTTCTTCAAGCGTGCGAGCGTGCCCTTGAGAGTTTAAATTGGGAGCTAAGATTGAGATTTATTTTCTATCTCAGACGATAATATTTTTCATAACAGACCTGCTAGATAGGTTATTTCTGAAAATTTCTACTCATTACGATTTACGAAAGATAATTTTTTCAAATTAAGCAATGATAAATTTATGATTACCTATCTGTGTTGTTTTTTTGCTAGTTTATTTTATTGAAAGATACCCACATCGCAAGATTAATTAATTCTCCTGTTTAGATTCTTGTGATAAAATCTTGAGCTTCAAAGCTTCAACAGAACACGATTTGAATGTAATTTTTTCAGATTTTTTTTACAATACCTATTTTATCAGTCTTTTGTTCTGTTCTCAAAATTGAAAGAGGGATGGAAATGGTTTCGAAATTTTTTTTTTGCCTATCGTATCTTTTCATAAAACGAAAAATCAAGTTACCTAAGATATATCATACATTGCATGATAAACGGTACCTATTAATCTGATATTACGATAAATGAACTCGAGATTAGAATAAATTTCTAGAAAAAGGTCATCATAGATCATCATTTGAGTATTTTTTTCATTAAAAATCTGATACGAATTTTCAAATATTTACGCATTAGCGATAGAATCAGTTCATACTTTTCATTATATTTCGGTGCTTGCTTGAGACAAAGACAGTGGAAAGTAACTTCTGAGTTTTTATTAATTTATTTGTGTTCGGTTTCGGCTTTAAATAACTCATTCAAAGGTAATATATCTGGTAAAATGAAGTGGCGACTTATAATACCAATCTGGACATTTGTTTGCTTTTCACTTTCTTCATCAACACCGATTTTGGTTCAAAATGAGGCGCCCGTTATGTATCCAATGGAATATTACCCCTACATGGAAGGTGATTTTAATCTCGATTTCACTAATTGGTTCAGAAAAGCTGCAGATTCCGTAAAACATTTTTACAACTTTATAAATAATTTGATTTTCGGCGAGATCGCAAAAGAATCGATTTTCAGACGATACTCGACTTTCAAGGAAACTATCGACGTAGCAAATGAATCGCACACCGAAAGTACAGTCCATCCTCAAGAATTACAAGCCAATGTTGGTGTTCAAGCTTTCGAAATTTATAAAGACGAAGACGGAAATTTATTCATGAAAGATTTAAGTGATCCGAATGGAAACCTACAACCTTTACAAAACGTTCCAATTAGATCGATCGGCGAATTTAAAAAACCGGAAAACTCCTCGGTTAATGATGAACCTCAAACGAAACCTGCTTGGAATCCATTTCAATGGAATAAAAACCTGGATAACGATAAACTTTTCGCCGGAGCGTTCCAAAATTACGCAGTCAATCCTCAATTTTTATGGCATAGCGGAATTTTCTCCTTCCAACCGCTGGGCGCATTTAATATGATGAGTGGAAAAGTTCTCGATCAAAATCAAGCTTCTCAAGATCAATCTAGTCAATCACCTGGTACCTCGGTCAGCGAAATTAGCAGTCAAAATATCGATCCAAGTGAACCAACGTCTACCGCAACCTCTACCTCCGATCAACCAGAACCGGAAACTACAACGATCACCGAAGAAAAAACGAAAAATGACGAAACCTCCGATAATTCGAATTCATCAACTGATGAAAAACTTTCCAGCTCCAGTGATGACAGCAGCCTTTACAAAGTAGTTATGGAAGTCGAACGCCTAACACAAAACAACTCTAATTCCGATGAAAATACCAACGTCAGTCAGTCTGACTCTGAACCGGAATTAACCCAAGGATCGGATATTTTTGATGAAACTGACGATGAAGATGACACCGATAATAATGATACCGAGACCGACGACGACAATGATACCGATGACAATAATGACGACGACGATAATGATTTAAGCGATTTCGTGACCGAATCAATTTTCATTGATGATGAATCGGACCTAAAAAGTCAAGAACCTGAGCCTGAAACTACGAAAGAATCAACGCAAGAGCTCTCAAGTGATGGAAGTTTATATGAAATGGGTGATAGTGATACGGAGATCGTAGAGACATCATCTCCATCAGAAGCTACTGAAAAAACCGAGATTACCGAAGAAACCACCGTAGCGGAAATTACTGAAAAAATTCCTGTTACCGAAAATCCCGAAATTGATGTTCCTAAACAAGATTCTGATGAATCGGATATTGCAAAAAAAGTTTTGGCTATTGTTCAACCTTCACAAAATTGATGCAGATTTGAATCTCGCTGGATTATTCGTTTGTCAAGGTCAAAAAGTCAAACACCTCAAAATTACCATGCCATATTAAACATTACCTACATTTAACCCATCATTCCTAAAATTGAAAATGAATCGTATTAGTACCTACTTAGCTACTTACTGCAAAATAATAAAAACAACTTTAGTTTATAGGCAGGTGTTATTCATACAACAATAATTACGTTTCTTTTTTTCCTAATACATTGATCTTCATTTTATAATTTTTTTTTATTTGTTAAGTACCTGTAATAATTTTATAAAATTAAAAAAAATCAATATAATTTTGGTTTAGGCCGATTAAATTATTCGATATACCTAGATCTGTTGTAAAATAAATATTGTACTTTATTTTTATTTATTTTTTCTGTAATAAATTTTTTTATTTCATTATTTAACGTCAACAGTTATTACCTAGGTACCTACTTATAAAGCCTTCGATCCTTGTTAATTTAGGGATTCTCCGGAAAAGGAAATTTATGTCTGTAAGGCTATTTTTTGTAAAAAATTGTGCATAACGTTCCACAAGTCGTCTAGATGTTACATATAGACGAAATTTTTTAGACCCAGGTCCATTCCACTCGAATTTAAAATCGCCAAACTCAGGATAAAAAATTAAAAATTTCTTTAAATTTTTTCCAAATTTGAATTTTTCAAAAAATTGTCAACCTTATGTTTTCCAAACTTTCTTCCAACTTAATGAATAATTACAGGGGCTCAGGAAGCTCGAGCCCCCCTTAAGCTCGGCCAAGAGATTTCTTTATTGTAAAAATGTCAAAGAAGAGTATGATTTTTTTTTAAATTTTCGCTTTCGCTTCGCTCGCCAGTTGAATTTGCAAAAATTCTGTCTTTTTTAATCAGTAAAATCATTTTCATTGAAAATTAGTGGTTTTTCAGTCAAAAATTACTAATGTCTCTGTCAATGTCCCATTTATCAGAAAAAATCAGTAATTTCGACTAAAAAAAGTCGTTTAATCTCATCATTTTTCCAATTTTCTTCGCTCAAATCTGTTGGTACCTATATATTATCTGAGTTACCAATGTCGATCATCATGAAAATATTTCATTTTGAGGACCACAGAACATTGTGAAAAAGGGCCCTCACCATTGGCCTCCCTTACCCTCCCCTTCCCCCGCCCCTGTGGTCGTTATGATAATATTTGAGGTAAGTATTCGATAATCGTTCAGTTTTTGATACATATAATTATACTTTTGGTAAATACTTCATAAGTATTTTGTAAAAATCGTTTGAAGTTTGGAAAATCATCTATGTTTTGAAAAATCATTCGGAAAATCATCCAATTTTTAAAAAATCAATCATGCAATATTTTTTAGAAAATTAACCAAATTTTGGAAAATTTTGTCCCAGTATTGGAAAATTGACCAGATTTTAAAAAATTGGGCAATTTTTGGAAAACTGTTCGAGTTGTTGATCGGTTTTTAATTTAAAAATAATTTTTCAGATTTTGAAAAATCAAAAAATGTTCAAAACAGGTGTAGAAAATTATCTAGGCATGGCATTCGGTTTTCACTTTTTCAGAAATTTGGTACGTCATGTCATGGTTAATCCAATTCTTTTAAAATTTTCAATACCTATTTAAAAATTTATCGAGTTGTTAGTTTTAGTTATTACGAAATCAGGTAGGCAGCTACTTACCTTATCTCTCAATATTTTTTTAATGTCTTCAATTTTTCTCTATTTTCTCTATTTTAATTTTAATTCATTGTTTGAAATTTGAAAGTTTTTTTTTATAATCGTAAATTCGTAATCCTTGGAAATTCTCCAAAGATTGGTTTTTTAAATTAATTTTTTTCGAATTTTGATTTTTGAAGTGAGTTTGAAATTTGAATAAAATAATGATTACTTAAGTAAGGTACGTGACTTTGTCTTTATGTCAAAAAAATTTACCAAGAAAGAACCCTAAATAGCACTTGAATGGATTAATTTTTATTTTATCTGTCAAAAAATTTGAAATTTTGTTTCAAAAAATAATTACCGACGTAAATACGGTAATTATTTCCGATAAATGGGACCTTGGACAGCATTTAAGCAGCTCCTACACGCGATTGTAAACGGCACGCTTTTGTGCCCTCTGATTGGCCGCTAAGCTCCACCCATTCATTCCAGCTGATTGCTTGTTATCACTGCATTCCTTGCAATTTTTTTCCAAGTTCTGTTCTATTTCTATGCATTGAAATGTTGAAAACTTGCAAAAATTAATACATTCAAAGTAATAAAACCGTTTAAAGTTCATTTTTAATGGATGAATGAGTAGCCAAACGTATAATGAACGCTAATGATGCCAGAAAGCATCACACAAGTGAATATTAGAAAAGCTAAAAAGCTATCCTTTTTTTCAACATAACTTGAAATTTTAAACTAGTACATAGGTGATTGAGGTAGGAAAAAATAATCTACGCTAAATTCTCTACAAGATGGAATTGATTTGAAAGTTGTACATGTACCGGCAACCGATCGAAAGTTATGCAAAGTTCAAAGTTATAAAAGTAAGTTTTTATTGCGAATATTATATTATTACGTATTTTTTTATCTTTACATCAGCTGCCGGCAGAACTTTCAATTTCAAATCTATTCTATCTTGTAGAGAATTCAACGTGGATTATTTTCTCTACCTCAAAAACCTATGTTCTCACTCAAATTCTTGAGTTATTCTAATGTAAAGTTGAAAAAATGCATATGCATTTGCAATACAAATTACAAACTCACCTTCGTAACTTTGAACTTGAATAACTTTCGATCAGTTTCCGGTACAACTTTCGAATCTATAATCTATTGCATCTGATAGAGCATTTAACGTAGATTATTTTCCCTACCTCAAACACCTATGTTCTTACTCAAATTCTTGAGTTATTTTATTTTAAAACGACTTGATAGTTGATAGTTGTTGAGGTACGTGATTGCGATGTGAAGAACGGCCAATCAGAGAGCGTAAAAACGTGCCGTTTACAATCGCGTGTAGGAGCTGCTTAAATGCCCTTGGACAGTCGTAGAAATTATTTTATC